>NC_069410.1:1447356-1514560 GCF_026875155.1 Cherax quadricarinatus
GGCAGCATATGGGCGCCTGGCAAACCTGAGAACAGCGTTCCGATACTTTAGCAAGGAATCGTTCAAGACACTGTACACCGTGTACGTCAGGCCTGTACTGGAGTATGCACCACCTGTTTGGAACTTACACTTGATTAGAGAGAGTGCAATGGTTTTCAACAAAGCCAAGAGAGAAATATGAAGAGAGCAACAGAGCAATGGTGGACACACTGGCTGAGGTGGCAAAAAGAGCTCACTCGAGCAGAGCAAAGTTTCTGGTTATGGGCGAATTCAACTACAGGGAGATCGACTGGGAAGCCTGGAGCCACATGGCGGTCCCGAAACATGCAGAGCCAAGATGATGGATGTGGCACTGGAAAACCTAATGCATCAACATGTTAAGGACACTACCAGAGAAAGAGGGGAGGATGAACCAACAAGACTGGACCTCATGTTACCCTGAGCAGTTCAGACATTGAGGACATCATATATGAGAGGCCCCTTGGAGTTAGTGATCACGTGGTACTGAGCTTTGAATACATAGTAGAGTTACAAGTGGATAGGGTAACAGGAATTGAATGAGAATAGCCAAACAATAAAAGATGGGACTTCATAGGTATGAGGAACTTCCTGCAGGAGGTTCAGTAGGACAAAGAATTGGTAGGGAAATTAGTAAACGAAATGATCGAATACGTAACAACAAAATGCAAGGAGGCAGAGGAAAGGTTTGTCTCCAAGGGCAACAGAAATAATGGGAAGACCAGAACGAGCCCCTGGTTTACCGGAAGGTGTAGGGAGGCAAAAACTAAGTGCACTTGAGAGTGGAAAAAATACAGAAGGCAAAGAACCCAGGAAAATAAGGAGATTAGTCGAAGAGCCAGAAACGAGTATGCACAGATTAGGAGGGAGGCCCAGCGACAGTACGAAAACAACATAGCATCGAAAGTCAAGTCTGAGCCGAAACTGCTGTATAGCCACATTAGGAGGAAGACAACAGTCAAAGACCAGATTCAGGGACCAAATTCAAGATTCAAGGAAATATTTACAGAAGAGATAGGAAGGGCTCTGGGAAGACAGCACAGAGGGGAACATCAACTGGGAATATACCAAAAAGTGTTGGATGACATACACACAACTGAGAAGGAGGTGCAGAAGCTGCTAAGAGACCTTGATATCTCAAAGGCGATGGGACTGGACAACATCTCCCCATGGGGTCCTTAGAGAAGGAGCAGAGATGCTGCGTGTGCCACTAACCACAATGTTCAACACATCCCTTGAAACTGGGCAACTACCTGAGGTATGAAAGACGGCAAATGTAGTCTTCATTTTTAAGAAAGGAGACAGAAACAAGGCCCTAAACGACAGACCAGTGTCACTGACATGTATAGTATGCAAAGTCACGCAGAAGATTATCAGGAGGATAATCGAGGATAAACGACAATCAGCACGGATTCATGGAATGCAAATCCTGTGTCACAAACCTTCTGGAGTTTTATGATAAGGTAACAGAAATAAGACGCGAGAGAGAGGGGTGGGTTGATTGGATTTTTTTTGGACTGCAAGAAGGCTCTCGACACAGTTCCTCACAAGAGATTAGTGCAGAAGCTAGAGGATCAGGCACGTATAACAGGAAGGGTACTTCAATGGATCAGAGAATACCTGACAGGGAGGCAACGAGTCATAGAACGTGATGAGGTATGACAATGGGTGCCTTTGACGAGCGGGGTCCCACAGGGGTCAGTCCTAGGACCAGTGCTGTTTTTGGTATATGTGAATGACATGATGGAAAGGATAGACTCAAAAGTGTCCTCTTTGCAGATGATGGGAAGTTAATGAGGAGAATTAAATCCGATGAGGATCAGGCAGGACTACAAAGAGACCTGGACAGGCTGAACACGTGGTCCAGCAACTAGCTTCTCGAATTCAACCCTGCCAAACGAAAAGTCATGAAGATTGGGGAAGTGCAAAAAAGACCACAGACAAAGTATGGGCTAGGTGGCCAAAGACTGCAAACCTCACTCAAGGAGAAAGATCTTGGGGTGAGCATAACACCGAGCATGTCTCCGGAAGTACACATCAACCAGATAACGGCTGCAGCATACGGCGCCGGGCAAACCTGAGAATAGCGTAATGATACCTTAGTAAGGAATCGTTCAAGACACTGTACACTGTATACGTCAGACCCATACTGGAGTATGCAGCACCAGTTTGGAACCCACACCTGGTCAAGCACATCAAGAAATTAGAGAAAGTCAAAGGTTTGCAACAAGGTTAGTTCCGGAGCTCAGGGGAATGTCCTACGAAGAAAGGTTAAGGGAAATCGGCCTGACGACACTGGAAGACAGGAGGGCCAGGGGAGACATGATAATGACATACAAAATACTGTGTGGAATAGATAAGGTGGACAAAGACAGGATGTTCCAGAGAGGGGACACAGAAACAAGAGGTCACAATTGGAAACTGAAGACTCAGACGATTCACAGGGATGTTAGAAAGTATTTCTTCAGTCAGAGAGTTATCAGGAAATGGAATGGTCTATCAAGTGATGTAGTGGAGGCAGGAACCATACACAGCTTTAAGACGAGGTATAACAAAGCTCAGGGAGCAGAGAGACAGAGGACCTAGTAGCAATCAGTTAAGAGGCGGGGCCAGGAGATGAATCTCGTCCCCTGCAACCACAATTCGGTGAGTACACACACACACACACACAAACACACACAAGGAAGATCACAAGAAACGACCGAAAGTATGTGAAGAGCTCAACAATAGATTTAAAGAAGTATTTACAGTGGAGACAGAAAGGACTCCAGAAAGTCCGAGTGGTGGGGTACACCATCAATTGCTGGACACAATACATACAACAGAGGAGGAGGTGAAGAGGCTGCTAAGTGAGCTAGATACCTCATAGGTGATGAGGCCGGACATCTCTCCATGGGTCCTGAGAGAGGGAGCAAAGGCACTGTGTGTACCACTAACAACAATCTTCAACACATCTATCGAAACAGGGTGACTACCTGATGTGTGGAAGACAACAAATATAGTCCCAATTTTTAAGAAAGGAGACACACTCACAGTACTAAACTACAGACACTGTAGTTTAGTGTTTGTCTAGTATGTACAGTATGCAAAGACATGGAGATTTTTCAGAAGAAAAGTGGTAGTGCACTTGAAAAGGAATGAGCTTATACACGACAACCAGCAAGGTTTCAAGGAAGGGAAATTCTGTGTCACAAACCTACTGGAGTTCTATAAGGTGACGAATGTAAGGGAAGAGAGAGAGAGAGAGAGAGAGAGAGAGGGGTGGGTAGACTGCATTTTCTTGGCCTGTAAGAAGGCTTTTGACACAGTCCACACAAGAGTAAGAAGGTTTTTGATACAGTCCACACAAGAGATTAGTGCAAAAGCCGGAGGATCAGTCAGGTATAACAGGGAAGGCAATGCAATGGATCAGAGAATACCTGACAGGAAAGCAACAGCGAGTCATGGTACGTGACAAGATGTCAGAGTGGGCGCCTGTGACGAGCGGGGTTCCACAGGGGTCAGTCTTAGGACTGGTGTTGTTTCTGGTATATGTGAATGACATGACGGAAGGCACAGACTCAGAAGTGTCCCTGTTTGCAGACGATGTGAAACTAATGAGGAGAATTCAATCGGATGAGGATCAGGCAGGATTACAAAGGGACCTAGACAGGCCGCAAGCCTGGTCCAACAAATGGCTCCTGGAGTTTAACCCCAGCAAGTGCAAAGTCATGAAGTTTTGGGAAGGACCAAGACGTCCTCAGACGGATTACAGCCTATGATATCAAAGGCTGCAAAACTCACTCAAGGAAAAGGACCACGGGGTGAGCATCATACCGAGGACATCTGAGGCACACATCAACCAAATAACTGTTGCAGTATATGGGTGCCTGGCAAACCCAAGAAGAACGTTTCGATATCTAAGTAAGGATTCGTTCAATACTTTGCACACTGTGTATGCCAGGCCCATATTGGAGTATGCAGCACCAGTATGGAACCCACACCTCTTCAAACACGTCAAGAAATTAGAGAAAGTGCAAAGGTTTGCAACAAGACTAGTCCCAGGGCCTAGGGGTATGTCCTACGAGGAGAGGTTAAGAGAAATCAACCTGGCGACCCTGGAGGATAGGAGGGATAGAAGGGACACGATAAGG
This sequence comes from Cherax quadricarinatus, assembly GCF_026875155.1. Taxonomy (NCBI): domain Eukaryota; kingdom Metazoa; phylum Arthropoda; class Malacostraca; order Decapoda; family Parastacidae; genus Cherax; species Cherax quadricarinatus. The sequence goes on from NC_069410.1 coordinate 1,451,508, forward strand.
ACATAAAATACTGAGAGGGATTGATAAGGTAGATAGGGATAGGATGTTTCAGAGACGTGACAGCAACAAGGAGTCACAACTGGCAGATGAAGACTCATATGAATCACATGTATGTTAGGAAGTATTTACAAAGTCACTGTGTGACTTTGTAAACGGTCCAAGGTCGACCGAAACGACTATGGCTGGGTATCGTCTTCAAGTCAAGAAAAGTTGATTTTTTAAGAAGGGATTTGAGGAAAAGTCTCATTGTACGTACACTCATTCACTGTGATATACACACTTATCAGTATACATACAATGAGAGATACACTCTTCTCGGTCTATATACACAGGGATACACACTTCTCGGTGTATGTATTGTGTATAAACACCATAAAACCATGGGTGGTGCGTTCCTCTCATTTCTGGGACTATTTTGCTTGCATACTTTTGATTTCCTTGCAGTTTCACCCGGTGATGGCTACGCATCAGAGCCAGTTCTGAAGGTGTGTATACCTGGAGTATATCTGGAGGTGTTTCAGGAGTCAACTCCCACGGCGACCCAATCCATGACCAGGCCTTGCGGTGGATGAGAACCTGATCAACCAGGCTGTTACTGCTGGCTGCACGTAAACCGACGTACGAACCACAGTCCGGCTGGTCACGTATTGACTTTAGGTGCCTGTCCAGCTCCCTCATGAAGACAGCCAGGGGTCTATTGGTAATCCCCCCATATGTATGCTGGGAGGCAGTTGAACAGTCTTGGGTCCTGACCTGTATTGTGTTACTCGTGGTGCCCCTGCTTCTCATTAGGGGAGATTTTGCATTTCCTGCCGAGTGTGTGTGTGTGTGTGTGTGTGTGTGTTGTGTGTGTGTGTGTGTGTGTTGTGTGTGTTGTGTGTGTGTGTGTGTGTGTGTGTGTGTGTGTGTGTGTGTGTGTGTGTGTGTGTGTGTGTGTGTGTGTGTGTGTGTGTGTGTGTGTGTGTGTGTGTGTGTGTGTGTGTGTCTGTGTGTTGTGTGTGTGTGTGTGTGTGTGTGTGTGTGTGTGTGTATTCCTATCTGTCTCTCCATATCTGTCTCTCTATCTTTCCGACAGTCTCTTACTTTTTCTCCCTCACTTTCTATATTTTTTTCGATTATTTCACTCACTAATTTCCTTCACGTTTCCGTCATCACGGATGTTCATTATCAACACATCCACCTCGTGTCTCCTTCACTTCCCCCCAAAAAAATGTAGTGACGACGCATGTGTTACGTATAGTGGTACCAGTGCTACATTAAGACATAAATTAAGCTGCACTTGTCAAGTTTGTGTTATATACAGTGGCAAAAGTACGACATTAAGACATGAACTGAGTTTCATGTCTCACGGTGGGACGGTCACGCCTTTATATATAAATAAAAGTATTTTTTAGGGAAATCATTTGTCATGTGGAAGCATCTGTATGTAAAAAAAAAGTTAATATTTACATATTATTTCGTTTAGCTTGACATATGTAGGTTCTCAGCAGGTCAAAACCCAGATGGAGACAGTGGCAGGTTGCCGCCATTGTTAGAGATGACACAAAAACAGTGGAGTCCTTTGTTTGTACAGTGTTTCACTAACTTGTGACTTTCTCAGGTAGTATATGAATGTACTTGACGTACCTGGAGAAGTCCAGCGTCTGGTACTGAGGTGTTTAATAAGACCACAGCATCAGAGTCTCTCAGCGCGACGTTAAACTCCTGCCCAGTATACTGCACCACACGGTATTACCCGCCCAGAATACTGAACCACACTGTACCACCCGACTAGTATACTACACCATACAGTATCACCCGAGTAGTATACTGAACCATACAGTATTGCCCACAAAGTATACTGGACCACACAGTATCACCCACACAGTATACTGCACCATATAGCATCACTCACACAGTATACTGGACCACACAATATACTGCGCCACACAGTATACTGCGCCACACAGTATCACTCACACAGTATACTGCACCACACAGTGTACTACACCACACAATATACTGCGCCACACAGTATACTGCGCCACTCAGTATACTGCACCACACAGTATCACTCACACAGTATACTGCACCACACAGTATACTGCGCCAACAGCACGTTATTACTGCACCACACAGTATACTGCACCACACAGTATCACTCACACAGTATACTGCACCACACAGTATACTGCGCCACACAGTATACTGCACCACACAGTATACTGCGCCACACAGTATACTGCACCACACAGTATACTGCACCACACAGTATACTGCGCCACACAGTATCACTCACACATTATACTGCACCACACAGTATACTGCGCCACACAGTATACTGCACCACACAGTATACTGCGCCACACAGTATACTGCGCCACACAGTATCACCCACACAGTGCTACAGTGGTCTGGCCGCCACACTGGACACAGGAGACGAGAGGTAACCTCAGTGTTGAGTTATGAAGCCTCACAGACACTGGTGTGGAAGATGGTCATATTTCCCTCAGGGTTTCCAAAGGTAACACTTTATAAATATAAGAGAGTATTGACGGGTGACTGCGGTGGGTGGGAGTCTCCTGGCACCAACGTGATATTGACGGGTGACTGCGGTGGGTGGGAGTCTCCTGGCACCAACGTGATATTGACGGGTGACTGCGGTGGGTGGGAGTCTCCTGGCACCAACGTGATATTGACGGGTGACTGCGGTGGGTGGGAGTCTCCTGGCACCAACGTAATATTGACGGGTGACTGCGGTGGGTGGGAGTCTCCTGGCACACCGTGATATTGAGGGTGACTGCGGTGGGTGGGAGTCTCCTGGCACCAACGTGATATTGACGGGTGACTGCGGTGGGTGGGAGTCTCCTGGCACCAACGTAATATTGATCACTTCTCTGACAAAGCATGTTGGAACATTCAAGAATTTTCCACCGATTCACCTTGTTAGAATTTTTTTTATTTTATAAATCAGAGGGACAGTGTCATCAGCATCTCACCGGAAGTAAGTTATTTTGTCTGACATTTCTTTGAGGTGGCCATAGGTGATTTTCGGTATGTATACTGTACTTATGTGTACCTGAGCCTAAGTAAACCTAATCTTATGAGAGTTTACCTACTACCAAGTTTTCTCTTACTAATGCTGTATAGCCCATGTGGCTTAGCTTTTCTTTTTGATTATAATAATAATTCTCTTACTAATGTGGTAGCCTTCACAGCCTCTCAGATTTTACTGTTTTTTTTTTTTAAATATAAGACTTATAATCGTAAGTTTTATATTTAAAAAAAATATAAGACTTAGGATTATTATGTCTTCTAATTTCTGCCAGATAAAAAAAAAAAAAATGCGAGGATTTTGCCAACACTGTTAGAGTGAAGTTAGTGTTGCGTCTTCGCAGAGAATAACAGTGTTCCATCGTTAGTGACTCCTGAGTTGCTGAGGTGAGTCACTGCTGACTCTGGCTAGTAACTAGCTGAGTCAGCTGAGTCCAGCTAACTTTCTTCTTGCCAAAGATCATACCCGTAAACTACGATGTGCTGGTTCCCTACCCAAGAACATGTACTATCCAGGCTGTACCACCCAAGAACATGTACTATCCAGGCTGTACCACCCAAGAACATGTACTATCCAGGCTGTACCACCCAAGAACATGTACTATCCAGGCTTGTACCACCCAAGAACTATGTACTATCCAGGCTGTACCACCCAAGAACATGTACTATCCAGGCTGTACCACCCAAGAACATGTACTATCCAGGCTGTACCACCCAAGAACATGTACTATCCAGGCTGTACCACCCAAGAACATGTACTATTCCAGGATGTACCACCCAAGAAACATGTACTATCCAGGCTGTACCACCCAAGAACATGTACTATCCAGGCTGTACCACCCAAGAACATGTACTATCCAGGCTGTACCACCCAAGAACATGTACTATCCAGGCTGTACCACCAAAGAACATTTACTATCCAGGCTGTACCACCCAAGAACATGTACTATCCAGGCTGTACCACCAAAGAACATTTACTATCCAGGCTGTACCACCCGAGAACATTTACTATCCAGGCTGTACCACCCAAGAACATGTACTATCCAGGCTGTACCACCCAAGAACATGTACTCTACAGGCTGGACCACCCAAGAACATGTACTATCCAGACTGTACCACCCAAGAACATGTACTCTACAGGCTGTACCACCCAAGAACATGTACTATCCAGGCTGTACCACCCAAGAACATGCACTATCCAGGCTGTGCCACCCAAGAACATGTACTATCCAGGCTGTGCCACCCAAGAACATGTACTATCCAGGCTGTACCACCCAAAACATGTACTATCCAGACTGTACCACCCAAGAACATGTACTCTACAGGCTGTACCACCCAAGAACATGTACTATCCAGGCTGTACCACCCAAGAACATGTACTATCCAGGCTGTGCCACCCAAGAACATGTACTATCCAGGCTGTGCCACCCAAGAACATGTACTATCCAGGCTGTACCACCCAAGAACATGTACTATCCAGACTGTACCACCCAAGAACATGTACTCTACAGGTGTTACCACCAAGAACATGTACTATCCAGGCTGTACCACCCAAGAACATGTACTATCCAGGCTGTACCACCCAAGAACATGTACTATCCAGACTGTACCACCCAAGAACATGTACTCTACAGGCTGTACCACCCAAGAACATGTACTATCCAGGCTGTACCACCCAAGAACATGTACTATCCAGGCTGTACCACCCAAGAACATGTACTATCCAGACTGTACCACCAAGAACATGTACTATCCAGGCTGTACACCCAAAGAACATGTACTATCCAGACTGTACCACCCAAGAACATGTACTCTACAGGCTGTACCACCCAAGAACATGTACTATCCAGGCTGTACCACCCAAGAACATGTACTATCCAGGCTGTACCACCCAAGAACATGTACTATCCAGGCTGTACCACCCAAGAACATGTACTCTACAGGCTGTACCACCCAAGAACATGTACTCTCCAGGCTGTGCCACCCAAGAACAAGTACTATCCAGGCTGTGCCACCCAAGAACAAGTACTCTCCAGGCTGTACCACCCAAGAACATGTACTCTCCAGGCAGTACCACCCGAGAACATGTACTCCACAGGCTGTATCAACCAAGAACATGTATTTTCCAGGCTGCACCAAACAAGTACATGTACTCCACATGCTGCACCAACAAAGAACATGTACTCTCTATGCCACACCAACCAAGTACATGTACTTTCCTGGCAGCACCAACCAAGTACATGTACTCTCTATGCCACACCAAGCAAGACATGTACTCTCCAATATCACGTTAAGAACACAATATTATCTTACCTGAACCTATATGTACCAAGTAGTGATGACCATCATGCAGTCATCACTAGTGATGACCATCATTCAGTCATCACTAGTGATGACCATCATGCAGTCATCACCAGTGATGACCATCATGCAGTCATCACTAGTGATGACCATTACATGCAGTCATCACCAGTGATGACCATCATGCAGTCATCACTAGTGATGACCATCATGCAGTCATCACTAGTGATGACCATCATGCAGTCATCACTAGTGATGACCATCATGCAGTCATCACTAGTGATGACCATCATGCAGTCATCACCAGTGATGACCATCATGCAGTCATCACTAGAGATGACCATATGCAGTCATCACCAGTGTGACCATCATGCAGTCATCACTAGTGATGACCATCATGCAGTCATCACCAGTGATGACCATCATGCAGTCATCACCAGTGATGACCATCATGCAGTCATCACTAGTGATGACCATCAATGCAGTCATCACTAGTGATGACCATCAGCAGTCATCACTAGTGATGACAATCATGCAGTCATCATAGTGATGACCATCATGCAGTCATCACCAGTGATGACCATCATGCAGTCATCACCAGTGATGACCATCATGCAGTCATCACTAGTGATGACCATCATGCAGTCATCACCAGTGATGACCCTCATGCAGTCATCACCAGTGATGACCATCATGCAGTCACCGCTAGTGATGACCATCATGCAGTCATCACCAGTGATGACCATCATGCAGTCATCACCAGTGATGACCATCATGCAGTCATCACCAGTGATGACCATCATGCAGTCATCACCAGTGATGACCATCATGCAGTCATCACCAGTGATGACCATCATGCAGTCAGTCACAGTGATGGACCATCATGCAGTCATCACTAGTCATGACCATCATTCAGTCATCACTAGTGATGACAATCATGCAGTCATCACCAGTGATGACCATCATGCAGTCATCACTAGTGATGACAATCATGCAGTCATCACCAGTGATGACCATCTTGCAGTCATCACCAGTGCTGCCCATCATGCAGTAATCACCAGTGATGATCATCATGCAGTCATCACTAGTGATGACAATCATGCAGTCATCACCAGTGATGACCATCTTGCAGTCATCACCAGTGATGACCATCATGCAGTAATCACCAGTGATGACCATCATGCAGTCATCACTAGTGATGACAATCATGCAGTCATCACCAGTGATGACCATCTTGCAGTCATCACCAGTGCTGCCCATCATGCAGTAATCACCAGTGATGACCATCATGCAGTCATCACTAGTGATGACAATCATGCAGTCATCACCAGTGATGACCATCTTGCAGTCATCACCAGTGATGACCATCATGCAGTAATCACCAGTGATGATCATCATGCAGTCATCACCAGTGATGATCATCATGCATTCATCACTAGTGATGACCATCATGCAGTCATCACTAGTGATGACCATCATGCAGTCATCACTAGTGATGACCATCATGCAGTCATCACTAGTGATCGTTATGCAGTCATCACTAGTGATGACTATCATGCAGTCATCACTAGTGCTGACCACCAGTGAATCACTAGTGATCATTATGCAGTCATCACTAGTGATGACCATCATGCAGTCATCACTAGTGATGATCATCATGCAGTCATCACTAGTGATGACCATCATGCAGTCATCACTAGTGATGACAATCATGCAGTCATCACCAGTGATGACATCTTTCAGTCATCACCAGTGGTGGGCCCTCATGCCCGTCATCACTTTGTGATTTATTTATTTATGCAGTCATCACTAGTGATGACATCATGCAGTCATCACTAGTGATGATCATCATGCAGTCATCACTAGTGATGGGCAATCGTGCAGTAATCACCGTGATGATCATCATGCAGTCATCACTAGTGTTTACCACATGCAGTCATCACTAGTGATGACCATCATGCAGTCATACTAGTGATGACCATCATGCAGTCATCACTAGTGATGAAAAATCATGCAGTCATCACTAGTGATGACCATCATGCAGTCATTTACTAGTGATGACCCCTCATGCAGTCATCACCAGTGATGACCATCATGCAGTCATCCCAGTGATGCCATCATGCCCGTCATCACCCGTGATGACCATCATGCAAGTCATCACCAGTGAGACCATCATTGCAGTCATCACTAGTGATGACCATCATGCAGTCATCACTAGTGATGACCATCATGCAGTCATCACTTTGTGATGACCATCATGCAGTCATTCACTAGTGATGACAATCATGCAGTCATCACTAGTGATGACCATCATGCAGTCATCACTAGTGATGACCATCATGCAGTCATCACCAGTGATGACCATCATGCAGTCATCACCGTGATGACCATCATGCAGTCATCACCAGTGATTTACCATCATGCAGTATATCACTCCTGTGATATGACCATCATGCAGTCATCATAGTGATGAACATCTTGCAGTCATCACTAGTGATTGACATCATGCAGTCATCACGTAGTGATGACCATCATGCGTCATCACTGTGATGACAATAATGCAGTCATCAATAGTGATCGGTTACGCTTGTCATCACTATTGATGACCTTCATGTAGTCTCACTAGTGATGACCATCATGCAGTCATCACTGTGACTTAATGCAGTCATCAACTAGTGACATCATTGCAGTCATCAACTAGTGTTCATCAGAGTCATCACTAGTGATGAATCTTGCAAGTATCAATAGTAATGACCCATTCATATAGTCATTACTAGTGATTACCATCATGCCAAGTCATCCTAGTGATGACCATCATGCAGTCATCCACTAGTGTGACCATCATTGCAGTATCACTAGCGATGACCATCATGCAGTGATCACTAGTGATGACCATCACGAAGTACAAAATCACTAGTGATGACCATCATGCAGTATCACTAGCGATGACCATCTGCAGTCTTCATAGCGATGACCATCTTGGCAGTCATCACTAGTGATGACCATCAATGTAGTTATCACTAATGAATCACCATGCAGGTCATCAATTGTCGATGACCATCATTAGTTATTCGCTAGTGGTCATGAGACATCCTAGTGATGATATCATGCATTTCATCACCAGATGATGACATCATGCGAGTCAATCATAGTGATGATGACTGTCTGCTGTGGGTACAGTGATACCTGTGGTGGGTAGTGTTACTTGTTGTGGGTTACAGTGTTTGCCTGTTATGAGTACAGTGTTACTTGTTGTGGTACTGTGTTACTTGTTTGTGGGTACAGTGTTACTTGTTGTGGGTACAGTGTTACTTGTTGTGGGTACAGTGTTACTTGTTGTGGGTACAGCGTTGCTTGATGTGGGTACAGTGTTGCCCGTTATGGGTACAGTGTTTCTTGCTGTGGGTGCAGTTGTTGCTTGGTATGGTACCAGTGTTTGGACTGTTGTGGGTACAAGCGTTACTTGTTGTGCGGTACAGTGCTTGTTTGTTGCGGGTACATTATTGCTTGTTGTGGGTAGTGTTGCTTGTTGTGGGTACAGTGTTGTTTGTTGCGGGTACAGTGTTGCCTGTTGTGTGTACACTGTTTCCCGTTGTGGGTATAGAGTGGCCTGTTGTGGGTACAGTGTTGCCTGTTGTGGGGTACTCAGATGTTTGGCCTGATGTTGGGGTACTGTGTTGGTAGTTGTGGGTACAGTGTTACCTGTGTGGGTACACAGCATTGCTGCTGTGGGTACAGTGTTGGTTGGTGTGGTGGGCACAGTGTTACCTGTTGTGGGTACAATGTTGCCTGTTGTGGGTATAGTGTTGCCTGTTGTGGGTACAGGGTTTATTGTTGTGCGGTTGTGTTGCTTGTTGTGGGTACGTGTTTTACCTGCTGTTGGGGCATAGAACGTGGCCTGTTGTGGGCAACAGTGTTGCTGTTGTTGTTGCAATGTTGCCTGTTGTGGGTATAGTGTTGCCTGTTGTGGGTACAGTGTTTCTTGTTGTGGGTAGTGTTGCTTGTTGTGGGTACTAGTGTTACCTGTTGTGGGTCACAGTATTTCTTGTTATGGGTTAGTGTTGTTGGTGTGGGTGAGGTAGTTTACCTGTTGTGGGCACAGTGTTGCCTGTTGTGGGTACAATGTTGCCTGTTGTGGGTATAGTGTTGCCTGTTGTGAATATAGTGTTATTTTTGGTCGGCATAGAGAAACTTGTAGGCTAGTACAGTTTAGTACTTTTCTTTTGTATAGTGTTGCTGGTGGCTAGTATGGTGTTGCTGGTGGCTAGTATAGTGTTGCTGGTGGCTAGTATAGTGTTGCTGGTGGCTAGTATAGTGTTGCTGGTGGCTAGTATAGTGTTGCTGGTGGCTAGTATAGTGTTGCTGGTGGCTAGTATAGTGTTGCTGGTGGCTGTATTAGTTGTTGCTGGTGGCTAGTTATGTGAGCTGGTGGCTAGTATTGTGGTTGCTGGTGGCTGTATAGTGTTGCTGGTGGCTAGTTTGGTGTTGCTGGGTGACTAGTATAGTGTTGCTGGTGGCTAGTATAGTGTTGCTGGTGGCTAGTATAGTGTTGCTGGTGGCTAGTATAGTGTTGCTGGTGGCTAGTATAGTGTTACAGGGTGGTAGAACAATGCTGATGGTGGCTAGTATAGTGTTGCTGGTGGCTAGTATAGTGTTACAGGGTGGTAGAACAATGCTGATGGTGGCTAGTATAGTGTTGCTGGTGGCTAGTATAGTGTTGCTGGTGGCTAGTATAGTGTTACAGGGTGGTAGAACAATGCTGATGGTGGCTAGTATAGTGTTGCTGGTGGCTAGTATAGTGTTACAGGGTGGTAGAACAGTGCTGATGGTGGCTAAGTATAGTGTAGCTGGTGGTAGTATTGTGTTGCTGGTGGCTGAGTTGAGTGTTACAGGGTGGTTAGAAAACAATGCTGATGGGGGCTAGTACTAGTATAGTGTTTGTGTGTGGCTAGTATAGTCGTTGCTGGTGGATAGTATAGTGTTGCTGGTGGCTAGTATAGTGTTTATAATGTTGCTGGTGGCTAGAATGGTGTTGCTGGTGCCCCTAGTATAGTGTTTCCTGGGTGGTTGTATAGTGTTGCTGGTGGCTAGTGTAGTGTTGAGGTGGCTAGTATAGTGTTACAGGATGGTAGAACAATGCTGTGGGGCTAGTATAGTGTGTTGCTGGTGGCTTGTATAGTGTTGCTGGTGGCTTAGTATAGTTGCTGCTGGTGGATTGTTTTAGTGTTGAACAGGTGGTAGTTAGAACAATGATGTGGTGGCTAGTATAGTGTGATGGTGGTGTTATAGTGTTACAGTGGTGGTAGTTAGATAGAACAATGCTGATGGTGGCTAGGTATAGTGCTTTGCTGGTGGCGAGTATAGTTTTGCTGGTGCTAGTGTAGTGTTGCTGGTGGCTTGTATTATAGTCGTTACAGGGTGGTTAGAACAATGCTTGAATGTGGCTTGTATAGTGTTGCTGGTGGCTAGTATAGTGTTGCTGGTGGCTAGTATAGTGTTGCTGGTGGCTAGTATAGTGTTACAGGGTGGTAGAACAATGCTGATGGTGGCTAGTATAGTGTTGCTGGTGGCTAGTATAGTGTTATAGGGTGGTAGAACAGTGCTGATGGTGGCTAGTTTAGTGTTGCTGGTGGCTAGTTTAGTGTTGCTGGTGGCTAGTTTAGTGTTGCTGGTGGCTTGTTATGGTGTTATAGGGTGCGTAGAAGATGATGCTGCTGTGGCTTAGTATAGTGTTGCTGGGTGGCTAGTTTAGGTGTTATAGGGTGGTAGGAACAGTGTGATGGTGGCTTAGTTTAGTGTTGCTGTGGCTAGATGGTGTTTCAGTGGTGTGAACAGTGCTGCTGGTGGTTAGTTTAGTGTTGCTGTTGGCTAGTATGGTGTTACAGGGTGGTTAGAAACAAGTGCTGTGGTGGGCTAGTATAGTGTTATGTGGATGGGGGACTTTTAGTATAGTTGTTATGGGTGGTAGAACAGTGCTGTGCGTGGCTAGTATAGTGTTGCTGGTGGGCTAGTATAGTGTTATAGGGTGGTAGAACTGTGCTGATGGTGGCTAAGGGGGGGGGGGTTTTAATTTGTTTAGTGTTTTTTGGGGGTTGCTGGTGGTAGTCAGTGTTTTTATAGGGTGGTGAACGTGCTGCTGGTATGCTAGTATTGTGTACGGTTGCTGTCTTAGTATAATGCTGTTGGTGGCTAGTATAGTGCTGTTGGTGGCTAGTATAGTGCTGCTGGTGATTATTATAGTGCTGTTGGTGGCTAGTACAGTGTTGCTGGTAGCTAGTATAGTGCTGTTGGTGGCTAGTATAGTGTTGCTGTGGCTAGTATAGTACTGTTGGTGGCTAGTATAGTGTTGTTGTGGCTAGTATAGTGCTATTGGTGGCTAGTACAGTGGTATAGTGCTGTTGGTGGCTAGTATAGTGGTATATGCTGTTGGTGGCTAGTATAGTGGTATAGTGCTGTTGGTGGCTAGTATAGTGCTGCTGGTGGCTAGTATAGTGTTGCTGGTAGCTAGTATAGTGTTGCTGGTAGCTAGAATAGTGTTGCTGGTAGCTAGTATAGTGCTGTTGGGGGCTAGTGTAGTAGTATAGTGCTGTTGGTGGCTTGTATAGTGTTGCTTGTGGTTAGTATGGTGCTGCTCGTGGCTAGTATAGTGGTATAGTGCAGCTGGTGGCTAATATAGTGCTGCTGGTGGCTAGTATAGTGTTGCTGGTAGCTAGTATAGTGTTGCTGGTGGCTAGAATAGTGCTGTTGGGGGCTAGTTAGTAGAGTGTGTGCGGTGGCTAGTATAGTAGGAGTGCGTGATGCTGGGGCTAGTAGAGTGAGTGGTGTTGCTGGTGAGGTAGTATTGCAGAGTGGTGAAGCTGGTGGCTAGTATTGTAGAGTGGTGTTTGCTGGGTTGGCTGTTTAGTAGAGTGGTGTGTGAGTGGCTAGTATAGTAGAGTGGTGTTGCTGGTGGCTAGTATAGTAGAGTGGTGTTGCTGGTGGCTAGTATAGTAGAGTGGTGTTGCTGGTGGCTAGTATAGTAGAGTGGTGTTTTGCTGGTGGCTAGTTTAGTAGGAGTGGTGTTGCTGGTGGCTTGTATAGTTTGAGTGGTGTGATGGTGGCTAGCTATAGTAGAGTGGTGTTGCTGGTGGCTAGTATAGTAGATTGGTGTTGCTTGTGGCTAGGAGTAGAGTGGTGTTGCTGGTGGCAGTATTGTTTGATTGGTGTTGTGGTGGCCTAGTATAGAAGTGTGGTGTTTGCTTGTGGCTAGTTAGTGAGTGGTTGTTGCTTACGTGGCTAGGTATAGAAGAGTGGTGTTTGCTCCTGATGGCTTGTATAGTAAGAGAGTTGTGCTTGTGGCTAGTATAGTAGAGTGGTATTGATGGGTTGGCTAGTATTATAGAGTGGTGTGGCTGGTGGACTGTATAGTAGAGTGGGGTTTGGGCTGGTGGCTAGTATAGTAGAGTCGGTGTTGTTGCTGGTGGCTAGTATAGTAGGTGGTGTTGCTGGCTGGCTCAGTATAGTAGAGTGGTGTGCTGGTGGCTAGTATAGTAGGTGGTGTTGCGGTGGCTAGGATATAGTTGAGTGGTCGTTGTGGTGGCTAGTATAGCAGAGTGGTGTTGCTGGTCGGCTAGTACAGTAGAGTGGTGTTGATGGATGGCTCAGTATAGTAGAGTTGTGTTGCTTGTGGGCTAGTATAGTAGCGGTGGTGTTGATGGTGGTAGTATAGTAGAGTTGTGTTGATGGTGGCTAGTATAGTAGAGTGGTATGCTGGTGGCTAGTATAGTAGAGTGGTGTTGATGGTGGCTAGTATAGCACAGAGTAGTGTTGCTGGTGGCTAGTATAGTAGAGTGGTGTTCGATGGTGGATAAGTATTAGTAGAGTGGTGTTTGCTGGGGCTAGTATAGTAGGGTGGTGTTGATGGGGGCTAGTATAAGTAGAGTGGTGTTGCTGTGGCTAGTCCATAGTAGAGTGGTGTGATGGTGGCATAGATTATAGATTGGTGTGTTGCTGGTGGATAGTATAGTTGAGTGGTTGATGGTGGCTAGTATAGTAGAGTGGTGTTGATGGTGGCTGGTATAGTAGGAGTGGTGCTGCTGGTGGCTTGTATAGTAGAGTGAGTGTTGATGGTGGCTAGTAATAGTGAGTTGGGGTTGATGGTGGATAGTATAGAGAGTGGTGTTGCTGGTGCGCTAGTATAGTAGAGTGTGGTTGATGTTGGCTATTAGTATAGTAGGTGGTATTGCTGGTGGGTAGTATTAGTTAGAGTGTGTTGATGGTGGCTAGTATAGTAGAGTGGTGTTGTGGGGGCTAGTATAGTATAGAGTGGTGTTGCTGGTGGCTAGTATAGTAGAGTGTGTTGCTGGGGGTAGTATAGTAGAGTGGTGTTGCTGGTGGCTAGAATAGTAGAGTGGTGTTGCTGGTGGCTAGTATAGTAGAGTGGTGTTGGCTGGTGGCTAGTATAATTAGGAGTGGTGTAGCTTGTGGCTAGTATAGTTAGAGTGGTGTTGCTTGTGGCTAGTATAGTAGAGTGGTGTTGCTTGTGGCTAGTATAGTAGAGTGGTGTTGCTTGTGGCTAGTATAGTAGAGTGGTGTTGCTTGTGGCTAGTATAGTAGAGTGGTGTTGCTGGTGGCTAGTATAGTAGTGTGGTGTTGCTTGTGGTAGGATAGTAGTGTGGTGTTGCTGGAATGGCTAGTATAGTAGAGTGGTGAGTGGTGTTGATGTGGCTAGTATAGTAGAGTGGTGTTGCTGGTGGCTAGTATAGTAGAGTGGTGTTGATGGTGGCTAGTTTTAAGTAGAGTGGTGTTGATGGTGGCTAGTATAGAAGTGGTGTTGCTGGTGGCTAGTATAGTAGAGTCGTGTTGATGGTGGCTAGTATAGTAGAGTGGTGTTGCTGGTGGCTAGTATAGTAGAGTGGTGTTTGATGTGGCTAGTATAGTAGAGATGGTGTTGATGGTGGCTAGTATAGTAGAGTGGTGTTGATGGTGGCTAGTATAGTAGAGTGGTGTTGCTGGTGGCTAGTATAGTAGAGTGGTGTTGCTGGTGGCTAGTATAGTAGAGTGGTGTTGATGGTGGCTAGTATAGTAGAGTGGTGTTGATGGTGGCTAGTATAGTAGAGTGGTGTTGCTGGTGGCTAGTATAGTAGAGTGGTGTTGATGGTGGCTAGTATAGTAGAGTGGTGTTGCTGGTGGCTAGTATAGTAGAGTGGTGTTGATGGTGGCTAGTATAGTGTCTTACCTTGGTGTAGTGCTGCTTGTGGCGCGCCGTGACGGCTGAGGGGGGTGGGGGAGGTCTCAGATAGGATGAGATACACCAAGTCAGTGTCGCCGACAGTGTGTGCGTTGGTGCGTCGGATCCTGACCGGCCTGCGTCTCATGAGCGACCTGACGGGTGGTCTGGGGCGGCATGCCTGGTCGGCACAGGGGCCGGCTCAGGCTTGGCGGCGGCGCACCGGCGGCGGGCGGCAGGCGGCCGGCCGACGGCGGCAGCCGACGGGCCAGGCGTCCTCCGGGGGAGGCCGGTGAGGTCGTGAAAGGGTGTGGGAATGGGAGCCGAAGATGATGTAGGCGAAAGAGGGGTGTTAGGGCGGAGGACTTCATTACCCGTTCCCCTCCCTGTCTCCCGGGTTGTTATTGTACAGTTGAATATTCTCACCTACCCCCCCACCCCACCCGTCAGGTAGTAGGAAGTTGGTCACGCCACCCACAGACAGGGACCATGGCAGACAGGAGACAGGACTGGCAGGGCAGGTAAGCTGGCAGGACAGGTAAGTGACAGACCTGTGCAGATGAGGGTATAAGAACAGATGGCAAGGCGAGTAGGATAGACTGGCCATGGCAGGTAGACGGATGACAGGACAGGAGTAGGACCAGCGAAAGAGGCGGGCCCTGGAGTACGTGATCGACCCTACACACCAACAAATAGTGGTACAGGTAGTCGGAAACAGAACCAAGAATACCATTGTAGTCAAGGAGGCTGCTTGATATGTGCACAAATAGGGAGACGGAATAGAAACAGGCGAGGTGTGCTGTAGAACATACAGATAATAGATAAGCAAGAGACTTAGAAAAATATGAAATGAAGACAGACATACAACACAGAACAGACAGACATACACTAGCCAGACATGTACCCGGTACAGGACAGTCATGCAAGGACAGACAGATCATTACATACATTTCAAAACTATAAGACAGAACATGCAGACGCCAGCACAGTACATAGACTCAGACAAGTCGGAAGGGACTACGGAGAAGGATATGCAGAACGTACGTGTCAAAATATCGAGAAAGTCATTGACAAGGTGAACAGGACAGATTGTTCTCAGATGTGGGATAATAGAAGAAAACAAGATACGGCCTACAAAGACTGGAGGGTTAGAGAACTTACATGAGTCAGAGGGATAATGTTAGGAAATTATTCATTCTAGCCTTCCAGGTTGCCATGAGGGAAAAGATGGAAACAAGATCTGGTAGACATGAAGTGGGTAGAGTGCCGGGTATCCATACACTAGCTTTAAGGAAAAGCCTACCGCTTGATCAAGGCTCTTGAAGCAGGAAGGAGATGGTGAACCCTACCAGTAAGTGACCGTGAAGAGAGGCGGGGGCAGGAGCTGCATGACTCGACCCTGACGGCCGACTTATTAAAGGTATTGTATGGACTGGCGATACATGAAAGGACAGATAACACAGACAGGAAGATGACAGCACATGATACACACTGGAAGATAAACATACATGCAGACACAGGCTACATCACAGCACACAGACATTACACACTCAGACACAGACATTACACACCAGATTACTTAAACTGTTAGTACCTGAGGAAAATAAGAAGAAAAAACACAAGGAGGAGGAGGTAGATGTTGTGGTGGAGGAGTGATGGTGGCTGGTGAGGGAGGTGGGAGGTGGTGTGGGGGAAGTGGATGTGGATGAAAGAGGAGGAGGAGGTGGTGCAGGATGGTGGAGGTTGGAGGGGCTGCGAGGAGGAGTAACCGAGTAAGGTCCCTGGTAGGAGGGAGGCAGGAGGTCGGATAGGAGGAGGAGGATGACCGGTGAGCTAAAAGCCATCGTAACGTAGGGAGTTGAAGAGGAGGAGGAGAAGGGGGACTTTGGGTGTTAGCGTAGGTGTGGTGTGACGGAAGGAGGAGTGATGTGTGGAAGATGGTAGGAGGAAGGCGAGATCATAGAGGAAAGAGGAGGCGAGAATAGTAGGAGTGGAGGATATACAGGCTGGCGACCTGGCCGGAGGAGCGAGCGTGGTGGTGGAGAGAGGGGCTTGGAGGGGAGGAGGAAGTTGTGTGGGGTTGGTGTGGGAGGTGGGGTATGGGAAAATTGAGGAGGAGTGCAGTTGGAGGATTTGTGCGTGGAGGTGGTTGGGTTGAAGATGGTGGTTCGGAGGGGGTGGTATGTGGTGTGTTGGTAGTGGTGGTGCTGGTGGTGGAGATCATGTTCCGGTGGAAGTGGTGGGTGGTGAGAGGTGATGGTTGGCATGAGGGGAGGAGGGGGGAAGTGGTAATGTGCGTTGTAATGAGGTGCGAAAGTGTGTTGGCAGGGTTGTTGGATGGTGGGGGTTGGAGGTGGAGTGGTGAGGGACGGGGTGGAGGATGGTGCGAGTGGAAGGCATGTATGTAGAGAGGATGGTATAAAGTGATATAAGTATCTTCGTGGGGGACTGAAGGGATTGTTGGCTGGTTGGTGGCGTGTGATGGTGGACAAGAGCGTGAGGAGGAGGTAGGGATAGGATGGCTGGAGAGGTGTTGGAGGTGAGGAGGAGTGAGGGGGAAAGAGTGAAAGTGAGAGGAGAAAGGTGAGGGAAGTAGGAAGTGGACGGAGGAAGGAGGAGGGCGAGGGAGGAGCAGAGGAGGAGGGGCGTTGTGAGGAATGCGTAGGGCCGTAGAGTAGTTTAGCGAGGTGGTGGAGGCTGGTGGAGACGAGAGTTGAGGATAGGTGGTATAAGAGGCTGGGGGTAAATGCAGGACACTAGAGGGCAAGGTGGAGGTGAAGGTGGAAGGTGGGATAGAGTTGAGGAGGAGGGGAAGGACATGTAGGAGGAAGAGGAGAAAGTGACGGGTAGATGTGGAGAGGTGGAGCGAGGTGGTAGAAGAGGAGGAGGAGAGAGGGAGGAGGCGCAGGAGGTTTAAGGAAGAGGACCCGAGCGAGAGGGAGTGTAAAAAGAGAGCGTGGAAGAAGGAGGGGATAGATAGGGCAGGAGGTGCTTTGGTGGTTGTGGTCTTGGTGTGCCTGGGGGAGTAGATGATGGTCGGAGGAGTTGGAGTAAGGAGGTGGAGGATGAGAGATAGGAGAAGGTGGATCGGAGGTAGTGCGAAGCGTGGAGGAAAAAAAGAGGCAGTACGAGAGTGAGGAGGGGAAAGAGGAGGAGGAAAAAAAGCGAGGAGGAGGAGGAAGTAGAGAGAATGTAGGATAGAGATGGAGGAGGGGACAATGTAGGACAATAGGAGGACGGGGAGCGGATGGACGAGAAGATGTCGAGGATCCGTGGAGATTAGAAAGAGGTAGGATGGCAGGTAAGTGAAGAGGTAGGAGGATGTAGGAGGGGATAATAAAGAGGAGGTGAAAGAGGAAGGAGGAAGAGAAGGGATTACGATAGGAGGAGGAGAATAGGTGAAAATATGGGAAGGACGGTGGAGCATGCGTAGGTTGGATAGGAGAGAGGTAAGAGTAGCGAAGGAGGTAGAGAGGAAGGAATATAGTACAGGAGAGGAACTCAGGATACGGAGGAGGAGGGGAAGGTGGTGGAGGAAGAGGAGGTTTTGAGGATATGGATCAGAGGAGCAGGACCACGGAAAGGATGGATTGGAGTGGGTATGTGGTGGAGGGTGGTATAAGAAGTGAGGGATGCGAGGAAATATAAGGTGGACGGAGGCAGTCGTACTGAGTGTGGTGTACAGGATATATTGTGGAAGGGGGAGTCGATGAGGAGAAGAGGTGGTAGCTGCGTGTGGTTTGTGTGTAAGAGTGGTGGAGGAGACGAGGTTCAGGTGGAAGAGGGTGGTGGTGCGTGGGTGGTGGATAGTTGTGGAGATGGAAAGGATGTCGATGAAAGCAGGCCAAGTGGAGGAAGGAGTGTTGTGGTTTCGTGTGGCGAGGAGGAGGACGGAAGAGGCTGGTGGTGGTTGAGTTGGTGGTGGAGGGGTGGTAAGGTACGGTGGTGATTTAGTGTAGGAGGTGGGTGTCTGGTGGTGTTTGTTGGTAGTGGTGGAGAGGATGGGTTGGTTGTGGTTTGGTGTGGCAGGAGATGGTGAGTGAGGGTGGCAGGTTTATGAGTTGTGGTGTCGAGAGGATGTGTGTGGTGGTGGAGAGTTGTTGTGGTGGTGGGTGGTGGAGGTGGTTTGGAGGGTAGAGGTGGTATGAGTGTGGGTTAAGAGGTGGATGTGTGTGAGGTGCGTGGGAGTGGAGGAGTGGTGGAGGTCTGGAGGTGTGTAGTTGAGGGTGGTTTTTAATGAGGAGTGTGTGTGGGTTTTTGTTTGTGGAAGGCTGGTGTTTGGTGGTTGGTTGAGTATGGGTGGTCGCAGAGGTCGTTTTAAGTAAGGTAGGAGGTGGAGGTTTGATCCGTGCGTGGTGTTCGAAGAGATAGGATTCTATAGAGGTGGTTAGTGTGGTGCAATGGCAGGTGGCATTGTGTTGCGTTTGGTTTGATGGTGGTGGTGGTGGTTTTGGGTTGTTGGTGGAGGTTTGTGGTGGGTGGGGTGGGTTGTTTGTTTTTTTTGTTGGTGGTGGTTGTCCGTTGTGGGAGGTGGTGGTGAGATGGTTATTGGATGGTTTGGTTAGGCTTGGTGAGGGATGTAGTTATATGCGTAGTTGATGAAGGATCAAATTGTGGAGGAGCCATAGAGGAGGTAGGGTTGAGTGTGTTGGTGGCTTGCTATGGTGGAAGACTGCGAGGTCAGATTGGAAGGAGGGATGGTGTGCAGGGGGAAGAGGTAGGACGTTGAGGAGGAGGTGAAGTGATGTAGGGACTGGCAGAGGAAAGAAGGAAGTGGAGGAGCGAAGGTAGAAGAGGAAGACGGAGGAGGAGGAAGGTGATGATGCCGAGGATTGAAGATCGTGAAGAGCTACGATATAATACAAGAAAGAAAGAGGCGTTCTGGGTGAACACATAAGACAGGGTTAGAATGAAAGACGTGAAAGATATCTGTGTTTTGTATTTATAAAGGGGCAGTGAGACGGGCAGTGTGTGAAGTATATTAAGAGAATGAAAGATGGAGGGAGGACCAGAGATAGGGAAGTTTTATTAATTAGAGGCACCTGGAAGGTTTGAACAAAGTGTAAGGAGTTCCAGGATAATGTAGTACCACAACAGGCAACAAGCAAAGAACGAACAACCCAAGCTCTCTTTTGTCATCAGAAAGGGCTCCCTAAGTCAGGTGCAAGTGGCGATGGTGCAAGCTGTGTGAGTGACACAGCTGGTCAGTGCAAGCTGGTCAGTGCCAAAATGGTCTCAGTGCAAAAGCTGGTCGAGTGCCAGATGCCGTCAGTGACAAGCTGGTCAGTGCAAGAACTGGTGTGTGCACGAGCTGTATGCGCAAGCTGGGTTGAGTGCAAGCTGAGTTTTTGAGTGCAAGCTCGGTCAGTGGCAAGCTGGTCAGTGCAAGCTGGACTTGATGCATAGTGGGTCAGGGCAAACTTGGTCAGGCAAGGCTGGATGAGTTGCAAGCTGGTCAGTGCAAGCTGTCGACTGAGTGCAAGCCTGAGTCAGTTGCAACGCCCTACCCCCAGGTGAGTGCAAAGTGGTTACATGTGCAAGCTGGAGTCAGTCATATGCAAGCTTGGGTCAGTTGCAAGCTGGACTGAGTGTCAAGCTGGATCGTGAAAGCTGGTGACGTGCAAGCTGGAGAGTGCAAAGCTGGCGAGCTGAAAAGCTTGGGGTTCGAGTGCCAGCTGGTCGATGTTGCAAGCTGAGTGGATGTGCAGCTCGGTGAGGCCATGCTGGTGTGTGCAAGCTGGTTGAGTGCAAGGGGTGAGTGCTAAGTCGGTGAAAATGCAAGATGGTAGAGTGCAAGATGGCTGACGTGCAAGTGGCGAGTGCCAAGCTGGTGAGTGCAAGCTGTGTGAATGCAATGCTTGGTAGAGTGCAAGAGCTGGTTGTTGAGTGCAAGCTGTGGTCAGGTGCAATGCTGGTGAGTGCAAGCTGGTGAGTTGCAAGCTGGTGAGTGCAAAGTCTGGTTCGAGTGCAAATGCTAGTGAGTGCAAATGGTGAGGTTGCAAGCCATGGTGAGTGCAAGCTAGTGAGTGCAAACTGGGAGTGCAAGATGAAGTAGATAGTGCAAACTGTGGAGCTGCAAAAGTCTGGTGAGTGCAAGCTGGATGAGTGCAAGACTGAAGTCAGTGGCAAGCTGGTCCACGTGGTTCGCCAAGCTGGTCAGTGCAAACTGGTCAGTGCAAGATGGCTCCTAAGTGCAGTCTGGTAGTTTAGCATAGCTGGTGATGCATTGCTGGTGGGAGTGCAAAATGGTTGGAATGCAAAGCTGGTGAGTGCAAGCTGGTTGATGTCGCAAACTGGTGAATGTAAGCTGAGCGTCAAGCGCAACGATGGGTGTGCAAGCTGACGTAGTAGTTGCAATGCTGGTGGTGCAAGCTGGGTGAGTGCATGGCTGGTCAGCGCAAGCTGGTCAGTCATATGCAAAGAGCTGGTCTGTTGCAGCTCGCACAGGTCAGCGGCAAAGCTGGTCAGTGCAAGCTGGTCTGTGCAAACTGCTGATAGCTAATGCAAGCTGTGTGCTTGAGTGCAAGCCTGGTGAGATTGTTTGGCAAGCTGCAGTCAAGCGCACAGCTAGGTCAGTTGACAAACTGGGTGAATGCAATGCTGGAGTGCAGTGAGAGTGCACAGATGGTGAGTGCAAGCTGGTCCAGCGCAAGCTGGTCAGCGCTCAAAGCTGGTGAGTGCAAACTTGGTGTGTGCCAAGCTGTGTGAGTGCTCAAGCTGGTGCAGTTAGCAAGCTGGTCTCGCGCAAGCTGCGTCTGCCGCAAGCTGGTAGAGTGCAAACTGGTCAGTGCAAACTGACGATTGAGTTGCAAGTTGCGTAAGCGATCAAGCTGGTCAGCGCAAAGCTGGTGACGCTTGCAAATGGTGAGTGCAAGCTGATGGCGTGGAGTGCAAGCTGGTTCTGTGCAAACTTGGTGGGAACGGAAGCCGTGACAGCGCAAGCTGGGCAGGCACAAGCACTGGATCAGCGCAAGCTTGGTGATGCTGCAAAACTTGAGTGAGTGTCCAAGCCTTGGTGAGTGCATGCTGGTCAGCTTGCAAGACTGCATAAGTGAATGCACAAGCTTGGTGAGGCGGAGTGCAGTCAGTTGCAAGCTATGGTAAGGGGCAAGACTGGTCAGTGCAAACGTGGTCATGAAGCTGTGAGTGCAAGCTGGTCAGTATGCAAAACGGTGTGAGTGCAAGCTGCGTGAGTGCAAAACTGGTGATGCATTGTCAGCTGGTGACAATTGCAAGCTGGTTGAGTGCAATCTCGGTAGAGATGCAACCTGACGTTTGAGTGCAAGAGCTGGTCAGTGTGCAAGCTGGTCAGTTGCAAGACCGTCAGTTGTAGCTGGCTGAGTGCAACAAGCTGGTGGAATCGACAGACGGGTTAGTGCAAAAAGCTGGGTCAGCGGCAGAGCTCCTCTGGTCAGTGCAAGCATGGCTCAAGTGGCATAACTGATTGTGTGCAAGCTGGTGGAGTGCAAGCTGGTGAGTTGCAAGCTGGTGAGTGCCAAGCTGATGAGTGTAAGGTGACTGCAAGCCTGTCAGTGCAAGCTGGTCATGTGCAGCTGGTGAGATTGTCACAGCTGGTGAATGCAAGTGGTTTTTTGTGCAAGCTCGAGTGAATGCAAGCAGCGTCAGCGCAAGCTGCTGTGCAGTGATAGCGGCTGAGTGCAAGTGGTCAGCTGTAAGCGGTTGAGTGCGAAAAAAGTGGTGAGTGCAAGCTAGGTGAGTGACAAGCTGGTGGATGAGTGCACATAGCTGAGTGAGTGCAAGCTGGTCAGCGCAAGCTGGTCAGCATGGCAAAGGCCTGGTGGAGTGCAAAGCTGGTCAGCGCAAGCTGGCTAAGTGCAAGCTGGTGAGGCAAGTTGTCAGCGCATGCTGGTTGAGTGCAGCTGGTGAGTGCAAGCTGGTCAAGCGCCAAGTGGTGAGTGCAAGTGGTGTAAGATGCAAGATGGTCAGCGGCAAGCTGGTCAGTGCAAGCTGGTCAGTGCAAGCTGGTCTGGGCAAAGCTGCGGTCAAGTGCAAGCTGGTAGCGCAAGTGGAGTGTGCAAGCGGTGAGTGGCAAAAGCTGAGTGAGTGAAAGCTGGTGAATTCTGAGTGGGAGTGCAAGCTGGTTGAGTGCCTCAAGCTGGTGAGTGCAAGCTGGTGTGTGCAAGGTGGTGAGTGCATACTGTGTGGATGAGTTGCAAGCTGGTGAGGGCAAGCTGGTGAGATTGCAAGCTAGCGAGTGCAGCTGGTGAGTGCAAGCTAAGCGAGTGCAGCTGGTGGCGTGGCAAGCTAGGTCAGTGCAATCTGGTTGAGTGGCAAGCTGGTGAGTGCAAGATGGTGAGTGAAGCTAGCGAAGATGCAAGCTGCGTGAGTGCAAGCTGGTGAGTGCAATGTGCTGGCGGAGTGAACCAAGCTGGTTGGTGCAAGCTGGTCCAGAGTGCATAGCTAGCGAGGTGCAAGCTGGGTGAGTGTCAATGGTGAGTGCTACTGGTGAGTGCAAGCTGGGTGAGTGCAAGCTGGTCGAGTGTTATGTAAAGACTGGTGAGGTGTGAGTGCAAGCTGGTGAGTGCAATCTGGTTGAGTGCAAGCTGGTGAGTGCATGATAGGATGGGTGCCAAATGGGAGTGCAAGCTGGTCAGTGCAACTGGTGGAGTGCAAGCTGGGTGTGTGAAAGTGGTGAGTGCAAGGTGTGCAGTGCAAGTGGTGACGAGCAAGCTGGTGACGTTGAAAGCTGCAGGTCAGTTGAATACTGCGGTGAGTAGCACAGCCTGGGAGTGCAAGCTGAGTGGTGAAGTGCAAGCTGGGTGAGTGCAAGCTTGTGTGAGTGCAAGCTGGTTGAGTGCAAGCTGGTCAGTTTGGCAAACTGCGTGGAAGTGTGCAAGCTGGTGAGTTGCAACTGGTGAGTGCAAAGCTGCGTGAGCAGCAAGCCTAGCGACGTGCAACAGAATGGTGGAGTGCAGTGCTGGTGAGTGGCAAAAGGCTAGCGAGTGCAAGCTGGTGAGTGCAAAGTGGTGAGTTGCACAGCTGATAGTCGAGTTGGCAAAAAGCTGGTGAGTGCAAGCTTGGTGGTAGCAAGCTAGCGAGTGCCAAGCTGAGTGAGTGCCAAGCTGGTGGGAGTGAAGCTAGCGAGTGTCAAGCATGGTGAGTGCAGCTAGCAGTGCAAGCTGGTGAGTGTTAAGCTGGTCAATGACAAGCTGGTCAGTGCAAGCTGAGACAGTGCAAGCCAGCGTCTGTGAAGCTGGTGATGTGCAAGCATGCGTGATGTGCAAAGCTAGCGAGTGCAAGTCTTGGTCGTGGAAGTGGTCAGGCAATGCGGTCAGCTGTAAGCTGTCAATGCAAGCTAGGTCAGTGTCAAAGCTAGGTCAGTGCAAGCCAGGTCACAGTCGCAAGCTCGAGTGAGGCAAGCTCAGGTGAGTAAGCTAGCGAGTGCAAAGCTGGTCAGTGGAAGTGCGTCAGTGCAAGCCGGCAGTGCAAGCCGGATCAAGTGTCAAGCCCTCCGGTCAGTGGAAAGCCGGGATCAGTGGGAGGCCGGTCAGTGGAAGCCGGATCAGTGGGAAAGCTGGTCAAGTGCAGGGTCAGTGGGGAGCCAGGTCAGTGGAAGCCGCGGTCAGTGGAAGCCGCGTCAGTTGTGCAAGCCTCGGTCAGTGGAAGCTGGTCAGTGGAAGCTGTGTCAGTGGCCAAAGCCGGATGTCAGTGGAAGCCGGCAAGTGAGTATCAGAACTGGTCAGTGAAAGGCCGGTCAGTCAAAGCCGCGTCAGTGGAAGCGGTCAGTGGTAAAGACCGGTCAGTGGGAAAAGCGGTCAGTCAGTGGAAGCCGGTCAGTGGAAGTGGTCAGTGGAAGCCTGGTCAGTGGAAGGCCGGTCAGTGCAAGCCGGTCAATCAGTGGAAAGCGGTCAGTTGGAAGCCGGTCAGTCGGAAAGCCAGGTCAAGATGGAAGCTGGTCAAGGGAATGATGCGGTCAGTGGAAGCTAGGATCTAGTGGAAGCCCCGGTTCCAGTGGAAGCTGGTCCAGTGGATGACTGGTTTCAGTGGAAGCCCTGTTGTCAGTGGGGAAGCTGGGATCTCAGGGAAGCGCGGTCAGTGGAAAAAGCTGGTCCAGTATGGAAGCTTGGGTCCAGCGGGAGCTGGTCAGTGGGAAAGCTGCACCAGTCAGTGGAAGCCCGCGTTCAGTGGAAAGACTGGGTCATGTGGAAGCTGGTCAGTTTGAAAGCCCGCGTCAGTTGGAAGCTGGTCAGTGGGGATGCTGGTCAGTGGATAGCTGGTCAGTGGAAGCCGGAGCTCTGTGGAAGCTGGTCAGAGGATGCTTAGAGTCAGCCTGGAAGCTGGTCAGTGGGAAAGAAGCTAGGTCAGTGGAAGTGGTCAGTGGGAAGCTGGTCAGTGGGAAGCGGTCAGTGAAAGCTGGTCAGCTGCGAAGCTGGTCATGTGGAGCATGTGGTCAGTGGAATGCGCGTCAGTGAAGCCGTCCGTCAGATGGAAGCCTGGTCAGTTGGAGGACAGCCTGTACCGTCAGTGGAAGCTGGTCAGTGGTAGCCGCTTAGATCAGTGGAAGACTGGTTCAGTTCGAAAGCTAGTCTGTCAGTGGAAAAGCTGTCAGTTGGAAGACTGGTCAGTGGAAGCTGGTGGGTCAGTGGAAGCTGGTCAGTGGAGGCAAAGTGGTCAGTGGAAGCGGTCAGTGGAAGATTGGGATCAGTGGAAGCTGGTCAGCTCGAGGAAAAGCTCGGTCCTGTGGAAGTTGGTCAGATGGAAGTGGTTCAGTGGAAAGATGGCTAGTGGAAGCTGGTCAAGCCTGGAAGGGGAAGCTAGCGTCATGTGGAATGCTGGTCAGTGAAGAATGCTGGTCAGTGCCAAACTGGTGGAGTGCAAAGCTGGTGAGTGCAAGCTGGATCCAGTGCAAACTGGATGTAACGGAAAGTGGTCAGCGCAAGCTGGTCAGCGCAAGCTGGTCAGCGCAAGCTGCGTGAGTGCAAAACTGCGTCGAGTGCAAGCTGGTGGAGTGCAAGCTGGATCAATTGACAAACTGTGTGAATGCAAGCTGGTGGTGTGCAGCTGGTCAGTGCAAGCTGGTAAGTGCAAGCTAGTCAGGCTGCAAACTGGTCACAGTGCAAGCTGGTGAGTGCAGCTGAAGTCAGTAGCAAAACTGAGTGAGGTGCAAAGCCCTGAGTTGAGTGCAAAACTGGCTGAGATGCAAGCTTGGTTAGACGATGCAAGCGGTTGACGTGCAAACTGGTGTGTGCAACCTGGTGAGTTCGCAAGTGGGTTCGTGTGGCAAGCTGGTCAGATGTTGCAAGCTGGTCAGTGTAAGATGGTGAGTGCAAGCATGGTGAATGGAAGCTGGTTACGTGCAAGCCTGGTCTCAGCTCTTTAGATGGTCAGTGCAAGCTGGTCAGTGCAAACTGATGAGAGTGCAAAGCTGGTGAGTGTAGCTGGTACTGTGCAAGTGGTGTGTGCAACTGGCTCTGGTGAGCTTGATAGATGCGGGTGGACTCGCAAAGCTGGTCAGTTGGCAAGCTGGTCAGTTGCAAGCTGGTAAGTGGCAAGCTGGTGAATGCAAGCGGGTTAGTGCAAGTGGTGAATGCATCTGGTCCAGCGCCAAGTGTGAGTGCAAGCTTGGAGCAGTGAAAGCTAAGGGTCAGTTGTAAGCTGGCGATTGAGGTGAAAGCTGGTGCGAAGTGCAAGCTGGTGGGCGAAGCTGGTGAGTGCAAGCTAGGTTGAGTGACAAGCCTCGATGTCCAAGGCAAGCTGGTGCCAAGTGCTAGCTGGGAGTGCAAGCTGAGTCAAGCGCCAAGCTGGTGAGAGTGCAAGCCATGGTGAGTGCAAGACTGTCAAGCGCCAAGCTGGTGAGCGTGCAAGCCTTGGTGATGCAAAGCTGGGTCAGCGCAGAGTCTGGTGAGCTGCAAGCAGGTGAGGTGCAAGTCTGCGGTCAGCGCAAGCTGCGTCAGCTGCAAAGCTGGTCCATGTGCAAGTGGTAAGACGCAAGCACTGGATCAGTTGCAAGCTGGTCAAGCGCAAGCTGAGTGAGTGCAAGCTGCGTGTGGGTGCAAGTCGGTGAGTGGACATGAATTGCTGCCCGTGAAGGTGCAAGATGGTGAGTGCCAAAGCTGGTAGTGCAAGCATTGTCGTTGCAGGCCAAGTGGATGAGTGCCAAACATGGGCTGAGTGACTAGAGAAAGCTGGGGAGTGCAGCTGCGGGAGTGCAAGCTAGCAGAGTGATGGCAAGCTGCTGTGTCTTTGAGTGCAAAGCTAGCGAGTGTGCAAAAGCTGTGAAGTGCAAGCTGGTCAGTGCAAACTGGTGTGAGTGCAAGGTGGTGATGCAAGCTGGTGAGTGCAAGCTACGATGGTGCAAGCGTGTGGATAGTGCAAGTGGTGAGATTAGTGCAAATGGTGAGTTTGGCAAGCTGGTGAGTGCAAGCTGGTGTCAGTGCAAGCTTAGCGAGTGCAAGATGGGTGTTTGAGTGTCAAATGGTGAGTGCAAACTGGCTGATTGCAAGAATGGTGAGTGAACGTTGCGTAGTGCAAGATGGTCCTGATGAAGTGCAAAGCTGGGAGTGTAAAACTGTGTGAGTTTGCAAAGCTTGGTGAGTGCAACTGGTGAGTGCAAGCCTGGTTGAGTGGACAAGCTGGTGAGTGCAATACGGTAGTAGTGCAAGCTGGTCAAGTGCAAACTGCGTGAGTGCAACGCTGAGGGGAAGTGCAAGCTGTGTTCAAGTGAGTGCAAGCTGTGTGAGGTGCAAGCTGGTAGAGCAGTGCAAGTGGTGCTAGTGCTAATGCTGGGTCAGTGGCTAACTGAGTGAGATGCAAGTGGTGAGAGTGCAAGTCTGGTAAGGTGCAAAGGCTGAGTTGAGCCCCCCGCCCCTGCAAAGCTGGTGATGTGCAAGCTGGTGAGTGCCAAGCATGAGTCAGTGAAACTGGTGAGTGCAAGCTGGTCAGTGCAAACGGTGAGTGCAAGTGATTGTTGTTTGAAGTGAAGCTAGCGACGTGCAAGCTGGTGAGTGCAAAGTGGTGGTGCAAGCCTATCGAGTGTAAGCTGGACTGAGTGCAAGCTGGGTGAGTGCAGCTAGCGGTGCAAGATGGTGAGTGCAAGCTGGTGAGTCAAGCTGCGCAGTGCAGCTGGATGAGAGTGCAAAGCTGAGCATGAGTTGAGGTGGCAAGATAGCAGTGTGCAGAGCTGGTGCGAGTGCAGCTAGCGAGTGCAAGAGTGGGTGAGATGCTAACATGACTGGTCAAATGCAAGCTGGTCAGTTGACCCAAGCTGGTCAGTGCAGCCGTGTCAGTCTAGCAAGCTTGGTGCGTGAGTCGCAAGTAGGTGAGTGCAAGCTAGCGAGGGCAAGCTGGGTCAGTGGATAATCGCTGGTCCAGTGCAAGTCCGGCTCAGTGTAGTGGTCAATGCAACTGGTCAGTTGCAAGCTGGTCAGTTGCCAAGCCCGGTAGTCAGCGGTGAAGTTGCAGCTGGTGAGTTGCAAGCTAGCGAGTGCAGGCTGGTTAGTGGAAGTGGTCAGTACGCAAGCCGCGTCAGTGCAAAGCCGAGCAGTGCAAGAGCGGTCAGTGGAAGCGGTAAGTGGAAAGCCGGTCTGTGGAAGCGGTCAGTGGGGAAGCTGGGATCAGTCAAGCCGGTCCAGTGGAAGCCGGGTCAGTGGAAGCCGTGTCAGCTGGAAGCGCGTCAGTGGAAGCTGGTCAGTGGAGCTGGTCAGTGGAAGCTGGTCAGTGGAAGCCGGTCAGTGGAGCGGTTCAGTGGAATAGCTGGTCAGTGCAACGACGGTCAGTGCAAGCGGTACATATATTTGGAAGCCAGGTCAGTGCGAAGCCGGTCAGTGGAAAGCCCGGCAGGTCAGTGAGAAGCCCAGCTCAGTGGAAGCTACGGTCAGATGGAAGCTGGGTCAGTGGAACGCCGGTCAGGTTGCAAGCGCGTCCATGTGAGTAGCCGGTCAGTGTGTGAAGCCGGTCAGTGGACAGCCGGTCAGTGGAAAGCTAAGTCAGTGGAAGCTCTGGTCAAGTGGAAAGCCGTGGTAGTGAAAGCCGGTCAGTGGAAGCTGCCATGTCTACAGTAGAGAAAAGGCTGCTTCCCGTCAGTGGAAGCTCGGTACAGTGGAAAGCTGAGTCGGGGTCAAGCCGGGTCAGTGGAGCTGGTCAGCTGGAAGCTGGTCAGTGGGAAGATGAGTCAGTGGTAGACTCTGAGTCAGTGGCGAAAGCCCGGTCAGTCAAGGAAAAGAACAACTCGGTCAGTCCGTGAAAGCTAGGATACAGTGCGACACCCCAGAGATCAGTGAGAAGACATGCTAGTCAAGTGGATGCCTGGTCAGTGGACAAGCTGGTCAGTGGAAGCCGGTCAGTGGTAGCTGGTCAGTGAGAAGCGGGTCAGTGGGACTGGAAGCTGTTTACGCTCAGTGAGAAGCTGGGCTCTGTGGAAGCTGAGATCAGGGAGCACAAAGCTGCAAGGTCAGTGGCAATAAGCTGGTTCACTAGTGGAGCTGCCGTCAGATGGAAGATTGGTCAGTCGAATGTTGGTCAGTGGCAAGCTTAGTCAGTGGAAGCCGGGTCAGTGGAAAAAGGAACCCGGTCAGGTGGAAGCTGGTCAGTGCGAAGGCCTGGTCAGTGGAAAAGCTGGACAGTGGGAATTTCCGAGGTCAGGGAAGCTGTGTCAGAGTGGAAGCTGTGTAGTGGAAGCTGGTTCAGTGGAACATAGCCTGGTCAGTAGGGAAGCTGGTCAGTGGAAGCTGGTCCAGTGGAAGCTGGTCAGTGGCTCAGGCCGGGTCCTGAAGCTCGGTCAGTGGAAGCTGAGTCAGTGGAAAGCTGGGACAGTGGAAGCTGGGTCAGTGTGGAAGTGGTCAGTTGTGAAGTGGTCAGTGGAAGACTGGTCAGTGGAAGCTGAGTAGTGGAACTGGGATCAGTGGGAAGCTGGTCCCAGTGGAAAGCGTGTAGTGAAGCTGGATCAGATTGGATGCTGGTCTGTGGGATATAGATCGGTTCCAGTGGATGTTGGTTCAGTGGAAAAAAGCTGGTCAGTAGGATGCCGGTCAGTGCGAAGAGCCGGGTTCAGTGGAAAGCGGTTCCCCACTGAAAGCAAGGTGGGTATACACTGTTTTATACTGTTAAGTCAGCTCAATACGCAGAAACTCTAACAAACTCTAGCCACAATCTCCAAATATAATTTCTGAGTCATATTTTAAAAATATGATATATGGAATTTTATATCCTTAAATATTTCTTATGCTTTTACACAGGGAAGAGTTTTTTCCTTTTAGATTGTTCTTCAACAGCGTCCCAATTTATTGCATTTGTCAGGGGAGACATCCCTCCGGTGATCACGGTCCAACACCACCCGCATTCATCACCAGCCCGCTACCCCCCACACATATCAATGTATGGTCGGACTCCCCCGGTCGACACGAAAAAAACCACCTCACCGTCATCTCACAGCGTCCACATAATGCTTGTCCAGGTCTCCCCCGGGTGACAAGTGGACCACCGCACCAACTTTGTATATATAACAAGATACTTTTTTTTACTGAGTATGTTTCATAAACTAAGCCATTTTTTTAATTAAGATTAGTGATAAAACTCAGACAGAGAATATTCATTAACGATTGTGAGCTGCTGATTCTAGGATCTCTGCCTCCAGGCTGTTTTAAAGAAGAATTCAGTCAACTATGACGGCATATTTTCACCAGCAATAGCTGCCTGTGATCCCGTTTGACTAGGACTGAGAAAACCCAGATGAATTGGAAAATCTCAATGTTCCTAAATGCTAACGTTCTAGGGGATGGACGAGTAATTATGAACACGTGTTAATTTTTGACACCCACGCTCACCCCGGTGTTCCCTTGAATCATGACCCTCTAAACCGTTGTAAGGATGCTAGTGATGCACGGCTGTTCGCGCCGAGCCTGCAACGGAGTATCACTCCGTGCACAGAGCTTCCGACCGTGGTGCCTGTTCCTTCCAGTGACGCGGATTCACTGCCTTCTTAAGATTGATTCGGACGTCAGTTGGAGGTACATTCGTTGAGTGTTGGGTTTGTACAAAAGAGAATACCAGGGCATCATGGCATCACAAGATCCATTATTTTTGCTCTATCTCTTTCAGATCATTCAGTTTGTCCTGTGAGGACTATGTGATGTGGCCTGATCTCACCCAGCGGTTGCTCCCAAGAGGGTACTCTGGATGGACGTGGGGTAGTAATGAATACCTGTCAGTGAAAGGATTGTTCACCACAGCTCTGATTATTTACCTGGTTCGTGTGTGGATTTTACACTTGGAGGAATGAGGTAATGAGTCCCAAGGATTGTCTCCCTTGTGCTCATGCACAGTTGTTGCTCGGTCTGGTCTAAGTTTCAGTAGGTGGTGTTGCTGGTGTGCTAGTATAGGTAGAGTGGTGTTGACTGAGTGGCTAGGGTGTAGTGTCACCTTACCTTGGTTTTGTAGTGCTGCTTGTGGCCGACGCCGTGACGGTGATGAGGGGGGTGGGGAGCAACGGGTCTCAGATAGGATGAGATACACCAAGTCAGTGTGCCGACAGTGTGTGCGTTGGTGCGTCGGATCCTGACCGGCCTGCGTCTCATGAGCGACCTGACGGGTGGTCTGGGGCGGCATGCCTGGTCGGCACAGGGGCCGGCTCAGGCTTGGCGGCGGCGCACCGGCGGCGGGCGGCAGGCGGCCGGCCGACGGCGGCAGCCGACGGGCCAGGCGTCCTCCGGGGGAGGCCGGTGAGGTCGTGAAAGGGTGTGGGAATGGGAGCCGAAGATGATGTAGGCGAAAGAGGGGTGTTAGGGCGGAGGACTTCATTACCCGTTCCCCTCCCTGTCTCCCGGGTTGTTATTGTACAGTTGAATATTCTCACCTACCCCCCCACCCCACCCGTCAGGTAGTAGGAAGTTGGTCACGCCACCCACAGACAGGGACCATGGCAGACAGGAGACAGGACTGGCAGGGCAGGTAAGCTGGCAGGACAGGTAAGTGACAGACCTGTGCAGATGAGGGTATAAGAACAGATGGCAAGGCGAGTAGGATAGACTGGCCATGGCAGGTAGACGGATGACAGGACAGGAGTAGGACCAGCGAAAGAGGCGGGCCCTGGAGTACGTGATCGACCCTACACACCAACAAATAGTGGTACAGGTAGTCGGAAACAGAACCAAGAATACCATTGTAGTCAAGGAGGCTGCTTGATATGTGCACAAATAGGGAGACGGAATAGAAACAGGCGAGGTGTGCTGTAGAACATACAGATAATAGATAAGCAAGAGACTTAGAAAAATATGAAATGAAGACAGACATACAACACAGAACAGACAGACATACACTAGCCAGACATGTACCCGGTACAGGACAGTCATGCAAGGACAGACAGATCATTACATACATTTCAAAACTATAAGACAGAACATGCAGACGCCAGCACAGTACATAGACTCAGACAAGTCGGAAGGGACTACGGAGAAGGATATGCAGAACGTACGTGTCAAAATATCGAGAAAGTCATTGACAAGGTGAACAGGACAGATTGTTCTCAGATGTGGGATAATAGAAGAAAACAAGATACGGCCTACAAAGACTGGAGGGTTAGAGAACTTACATGAGTCAGAGGGATAATGTTAGGAAATTATTCATTCTAGCCTTCCAGGTTGCCATGAGGGAAAAGATGGAAACAAGATCTGGTAGACATGAAGTGGGTAGAGTGCCGGGTATCCATACACTAGCTTTAAGGAAAAGCCTACCGCTTGATCAAGGCTCTTGAAGCAGGAAGGAGATGGTGAACCCTACCAGTAAGTGACCGTGAAGAGAGGCGGGGGCAGGAGCTGCATGACTCGACCCTGACGGCCGACTTATTAAAGGTATTGTATGGACTGGCGATACATGAAAGGACAGATAACACAGACAGGAAGATGACAGCACATGATACACACTGGAAGATAAACATACATGCAGACACAGGCTACATCACAGCACACAGACATTACACACTCAGACACAGACATTACACACCAGATTACTTAAACTGTTAGTACCTGAGGAAAATAAGAAGAAAAAACACAAGGAGGAGGAGGTAGATGTTGTGGTGGAGGAGTGATGGTGGCTGGTGAGGGAGGTGGGAGGTGGTGTGGGGGAAGTGGATGTGGATGAAAGAGGAGGAGGAGGTGGTGCAGGATGGTGGAGGTTGGAGGGGCTGCGAGGAGGAGTAACCGAGTAAGGTCCCTGGTAGGAGGGAGGCAGGAGGTCGGATAGGAGGAGGAGGATGACCGGTGAGCTAAAAGCCATCGTAACGTAGGGAGTTGAAGAGGAGGAGGAGAAGGGGGACTTTGGGTGTTAGCGTAGGTGTGGTGTGACGGAAGGAGGAGTGATGTGTGGAAGATGGTAGGAGTTTTAGACTGTGTACTATTATCTCAACTAAAAACGCATCTAATCTGAACAATCTGTCACTGATATTGTATAATGAATGCCTATCATGCTTAATAAACCATACCCCGGCTGGGATTGAACCCGCGGTCAGAGAGTCTCAAAACTCCAGCCCGTCGCGTTAGCCACTAGACCAGCTAGCCACAATAAGATTCGTCCAACTAGGTATATTTCTACACCACAGGAAGGTTAGCACAGGCACCACTGTGACCACAAATGCAAGTTTTTACAGACGAATCTCCAGCTAGCGTGGCGACTGGCTGGAGTTTTGAGACTCTCTGACCGCGGGTTCAATCCCAGTCGGGGTATGGTTTGTTTGCAATCGTGTCATTACGATTTCGTGAGTCATGTTGACGGCAGTGAAGGGACTTGAGCTAGAGTTTGTCACGGCCACGCTAGCTGGAGATTCGTCTGTAAAAACTTGCATTTGTGGTCACAGTGGTGCCTGTGCTAACCTTCCTATGGTGTAGAAATATACCTAGTTGGACGAATCTTATTGTGGCTAGCTGGTCTAGTGGCTAACACGACGGGCTGGAGTTTTGAGACTCTCTGACCGCGGGTTCAATCCCAGCCGGGGTATGGTTTGTTTGCAATCGTGTCATTATGATTTCGTGAGTCTTATCATGCTTAATAATTGCCGATTCCACAATATTCCTATCAAGCCAAGAGGAACAAAGGAAGATGAGTAACAGTGTTGGGAAATTCTCACCTCTAATGGTTTTCCCGTTGGTCCCAAATAGGAGAGACTGCAATCATTGCAACCAACTCTGTAGACACCACCAACACGTTGTTGGGGTGAATTCTTTATCAGAGCGCTTCTAATAGTCCGTGAATCACTCATCACACGGGTTCTAAACCTCCCTCCCAGCCCCACCAACCATGAGGATGGGAGACCACTCTCCTCCACCCCTCTCCATCCTTACCATTAACCTTCTGTGGTATGTGCCATGTACCATTTTCCCTTCAACAAGGGCGTAACACACAAATTGAAGTATGGCAGATGCAGCTAGCCAGCCACAAAGCCAGGGATACAGTGCACCCAACAATGAAAGAAGAGGCACATGTCAGGTGTGTGGAGAGTATAGGGCACGCAACAGGAAAGCCTTTATTCATGCACACAATGGGTGTGCTGGATCACATATCACCCAGCCTCCACAGGCAGATTCCAATTCCAATGGTCACCTTCCCACTTGCGAAGATCTCTGATGGCATTCCAATCCACTGCTAGCAGTACCCTATCTCACACTTCTAAAGCGGCTCGTCCATATTCTGCACGGAAATTCACAGACCTTCTTAAGCAAGTGAATGGAGGTTCCACCAACTTAGAAGCCCGAGGCACTATCAAAGCATTGCACAACCTACTCCTGTTCGACAGTGTCTGTCATCAAGGCAGTGCGCAACTACCCAAGAATAGATAATTGTGTACCTCTGCTCCATCATCGCAGGAATCACAGAGGTAGACCCATGAAAAATTCCACTGAGAAGGAGAAATTTTTCGCACAAGTTAGCCAAAAAATCGAAGAAGGTAACACAGTGGGGGCAATCAGAATAATCACAAGTGACGACACTGTTGCTGCCAAAGATGAAGCCGCAGCCCAGGCACAAAGAGACAAGCACCCAACAAGGGACTCTATAGACGTTAACAGCAACCCAGAGGAAGAGGAAGACTTCATCACCGGGCAATTAATTTTGCCATATCATAAGTCTATAAGGCGATAGTGTCATTTCCAGCATGATCTGCAGGAGGTTACACTGGAATTCGACAACAACACTGTGAAGGTTCACTCAGCCCTGTCAGACCCTCAGAGAGCATTCGACAAGGCTGGCTCCTCCTTATGGAAATAAAAAGATAGAAAATTTAATAATAACATAATAAGATAAACAATTTTATTATAATAAACATCAGTCAATAATATTAAAGAATTAAATATGAAATTAATCCCACATTAAGAAAAATGAAAAATGAAATATATAAATAATTAGTGATACAAAGCTAATATATACACAAAGATTTCAATTAGTCTAGAATTGTGCCGTGCCGAAGTTCTGGGCACATAGCTTTGAATGATTCTGGAACTCAAAGCCGTTGTCGATGATAGGAGGGGGGGGGGAGGGTCACAGCTGGTCGTGACTAGACTCGACATTGTCCACAACACGATTGTATTCTGCCGAAAAGAGGCTGACTGATCCTCTGATTACCAAAATGTTGAAGAAGATAGTTCTAAACCACCATGAACGCTGGTGTCGTTACAACTGGGAGAAGACTGCTCCACTGGTGTGCAGTGGTCGGCTACGTGTGGAAAAGGATGGGGGGGGGACCAGTGTAGGTAGAGAGGTGCAGTTGAAGGCTCTGGATCTTGACAAGATCCCTGCTGTCATTATCTTAATCTCGCATGCATCGGGTAACCCGAGCTGACAATCAAGGCTACAATGAAGAAAAAAAAAATAGTTGCACACCGCTGGATAAATCACTCACACGATAGGCGTACGGCCTTTAAAAGAAATGGTGAGGATTGAAAAATGACATAACTGTAAATTCAAAGCAAGGCAGGAAATAACTTAAGTTTTAAACCCTAAATAAGAGTGAATCTCTCATTAAGACAAAAAAAAAAAACAGAATAAATTAGACAAGAGTGAAATGAATACTTTCAGATTAGATGGAAGCAGCCAGTCAAGTGATTCACCAAAGGTCGGAGACGCTCACGTCACTTCCCACCGGGTGTAAAAAGAGTGGGGTGGTATAGCGGGAGCTAGGCACCCACCCTACCTGAACAAGCAGACTGCTCAGCAAACTACCACCACCATACATTCATACTTTCACTACACCTCTCTAATCAACTTTTCCCTCACTGTTGCTCCCAAAGATGAAGCCACAACCCCAAGCACTAAGAAACAAGCTCCCAACAAGAGACACCATACTCGTTAATAACAACCCTGAGAAAGACCTCATCACTGGATAATTAATTTTGCCGGAATCAGAAGTCTATAAGGCGATAATGTCATTTCCACCAGGATCTGCAGAAGGTTACACTGAAGTTCGACAACAACACCTCAGAGAGATGGTAAATCCAATACTCGGCACATCTCCATCAATTCTTCTCTCCAAGTTAACAGCCTTCCTCAACAACTGCCTGGCTGGGCTGATTCCCGAAAAAACTAAACTTTCTTTTTTTGGAGCCTCATTATGCGATTTGAAGAAGAAGGATGGGGGACTCAGACCCATTATTGTTGGTAACATTCTTAGCCGTCTCGTTGCCAAAGCAGCAGTGAGAAACATTCGCCTAGAAGCTGCCATTTTACTCCAGCCACACCAACTGTGCTTTGGGGGCTCTAAACGCAGTGAAGCCGCAGCTCATGCAGCAAGGGCCCACATCAGGGACTTACCAAAAGACAAGGCCGTAGTCAAATTTGACTTTAGAAATGCCTTTAATATGGTGAAAAGAGATGTGGTCTTGCCAACCGATCGGGATCGGTTCCCCAGTCTTTTTCCTTTCATTTCTGCTGGCTACAGCAAACCATCAATTCTTTTGTTTGTCGAACATGAAATTCCCTCATCAGAGGGTGTTCAGCAGGGTGACCCACTCGCTCCACTTCTCTTTTGCCTGGCAGTAAGAGAACTAACTTCCAGCCTGTGAAACAATCTCAACAACTGTTACCTGGATGATGGCACTCTGGCAGGTACTGAAGAGTCCCTGCTAGAGGACATACAACTGGTAAAGACAGAGGGACTCATCCTCAATCCCTCCAAGTGTGAAATCATCACAACGAACTAGGAAATAATCAGTGCTGTGTGAACAATCCTCCCTGAAGTCTCTACTATCGCTGGGTAATCAGGCCATCGACACAGTCCTCAAGAACAAACTGAATGACTTGAAGACAATGGAGGAGAGAATAAAAAAAAATCTCGATGCCCATGATGCCCTGTATCTCCTCACAAGACGTCTTTCTCTGCCAAGAGTCACTTCCTGAGTGGCGCACCCTCTTTGGACAACCCAACACTCAACGAATGTGACTCACTCTCGAGATCAATCTTTAAGAAGGCACTGAAGCTGCCACTGGATGATCAGCATTGGGATCAGGCAACCCTCCCAGTGCGACTGGGAGGTATATAGGCGTGTGCAAGGCAACGAAGGTACATTTACCTGTGTTTGGCTTCCAGTGGACTAGCCAAGGAGATTGTCCCCAAACGCTGGAGAGGTGCGGTAGAAGTTCAAAACCCCAGGTTTATTGAAACAGTTGTGTTGTGGGACACCCTTGCCGATTCATCCAGTAGACCAGCTTCCTCGCTCGCAAAGAGCACGAACAGTCACACTGGGACAAGCCGATCACGCAAAAAATAGGCAACACAATGCTCATTAATACTTCAGGAAAGGACAAAACTCGTCTCTTAGTGGTGAAGGCACTGCATTCAGACTTCCTTCTAGCTGTTCCCAATTCCTCTCTGGGCACTCGACTCAACCCAAAGGCTATTCGGATTGGCGTTGCTCTTCGCCTAGCCGCCCCCATACTCACCGAACATTTGCGGCAGGGCGACGGCTGATCAGTTTGGACTTCATGGTCTCGTGTGTCACACATCAGAAGGGAAGTATGCAAGACATTATGAGGTCAGCAACATCTTAAAGAGAAGCCTCACCACAGCCCGTTGCCCAGCTCAAGAGAACCCCAAGTACAGAGGTTTGACGGAAGTCAAACGCTTCCTGATGGAGCCTCTATGCTACCCTGGAAGGATGGTAAGCAGATTGCATGGAACTACACCTGTGGAGCCATATTGGCAGACACCTATTTGCCATAGTCCGAAGCTGAAGAGGATGGAGCTGCCAGCTACAGGAAGACCCAGAAGACCCGCAAATATGAAGACCTTCCCCCTTGCTATAATTTCATCCCAATAGGGTCGGAGACCATTGGAGCATGGGGCAAGTGTGCTCTAAAGTTCCTCAAAGAGCTGAATGAAAAAATCATCATAGAAACCAAAGATCACAGGGCGGCCAACTTTCTCTTTCATAGACTTAGTGTTACGATCCAGAGGGGAAATGCCTGCAGCATTCTGGGCACGCGGCCAACCGCCGGGTAGCTGGACGAAGTATTCGAGATAGCTCTGAGATGTTATCTATGTTGTTCCAGTCCCAATCGCATTTTTTCCAATGTATTTTGTCTTTAAATAAAGTCTACATAGAATTTAGAATATAGGGGTGGTAGGAGAAGAAAATATTCAAACAGCTCCAGGGAGAACCTTGAGCATTCCCTGAAGTAAGTTTATTCTTTTCTCTGAGGATGAGGGTCCCCAGCTCAGTTCCAGAGGTGGTGCTTCCCTCCCTCCCTCCCTCTCTCCCTCTCTCTCTCTCTCTCTCTCTCTCTCTCTCTCTCTCTCTCTCTCTCTCTCTCTCTCTCTCTCTCTCTCTCTCTCTCTCTCTCTCTCTCTTCTCTTCTCTGATATACATATATATATATATATATATATATATATATTTTTTTTTTTTTTTTTCTTCAACAAACCGGCCGTATCCCACCAAGGCAGGGTGGCCCAAAAAGAAAAACGAAAGTTTCTCTTTTTAAATTTAGTAATTTATACGGGAGAAGGGGTTACTAGCCCCTTGCTCCTGGCATTTTAGTCGCCTCTTACAACACGCATGGCTTACGGAGGAAGAATTCTGTTCCACTTCCCCATGGAGATAAGAGGAAATAAACAACAACAAGAACTAGAAAGAAAATAGAAGAAAACCCAGAGGGATGTGTATACATATGTATATACATATATATGCTTGTACATGCATGTGTAGTGTGACCTAAGTGTAAGTAGAAGTAGCAAGACGTACCTGAAATCTTGCATGTTTATGAGACAGAAAAAAAGGACACCAGCAATCCTACCATCATGTAAAACAATTACAGGCTTTCGTTTTACACTCACTTGGCAGGACGGTAGTACCTCCCTGGGCGGTTGCTGTCTACCAACCTACTACCTAGAATATATATATATATATATATATATATATATATATATATATATATTATATATATATATATATATAATATATATATTTTTCTTTCAACACACCGGCCGTATCCCACCGAGGCGGGGTGGCCCAAAAGGAAAAACGAAAGTTTCTCCTTTTACATTTAGTAATATATACAGGAGAAGAGGTTACCAGCCCCTTGCTACCGGCATTTTAGTTGCCTCTTACAACACGCATGGCTTACGGAGGAAGAATTCTGTTCCACTTCCCATGGAGATAAGAGGAAATAAACAAGAATAAGAACTAGAAAGAAAATAGAAGAAAACCCAGAGGGGTGTGTATATATGTGCTTGTACATGTATGTGTAGTGTGACCTAAGTGTAAGTAGAAGTAGCAAGACGTACCTGAAATCTTGCATGTTCATGAGACAGAAAAAAGGACACCAGCAATCCTACCATCATGTAAAACAATTACAGGCTTTCGTTTTACACTCACTTGGCAGGACGGTAGTACCTCCCTGGGCGGTTGCTGTCTACCAACCTACTACCTATAATATATATATATATATATATATATATATATATATATATATGTCGTGCCGAATATGTAAAACTGGTCAGTTAGCAAGAACTCATTTAAAATTAAGTCCTTTCTAAAATTTTCTCTTGTACGTTTAAAGATATATTAAAAATTTATAATTTTGCGCCAAAAGGAACTTAGAAAACTTACCTAACCTTATTATAACAAGCTCAATTTATTTTAGCCTAACCCAACTAAATATATTTTAGATTCGTTTACAATAATTTAATACTAAACAAACACAGTGAAATATACTTTTTTCGTTAGATTCAGAATGATTTTGGCGAAATTATTGCATAAACAAATTTTCACTTGTCCTATATGGCAAGATGAGCATTGCTATTTAAGCCAAGATCGCAAGTTCTACCTATTCGGCACGACATATACATATATACATAACACTGCGACTAGACAAGGATTCGAACCCATGTTGATTTGGCCCGCCTCATGGTGATCGAGAACCACATGACGCTCTAACCCACAGGACTACCAATCCTAGAAGAATTACGCACCAAGCAGAGCTAGGTTAATGATCAATACCACTCGTTCGTGGGTACAATAATATAAAATACTGCTCTTTGGAGATAGTACAAATAACGGGGAGGAGAATGCACCCACACCACCGTATGTCCTCGGATCACGGTAAAACACCTAGCTCTGCTGGGTGCATGATTCTTCTAGGATTTGGTGGTCCTGTGGGTTACAGCGTCATGTGCTTTTCGCTCATCGTGAGCCGGGCCAAAACAACATGGGTTCAAATCCTTGTCTAGTCGCAGTGTTGTTATTGATCAATACCATATATATATATATATATATATATATATATATATATATATATATATGTGTGTGTGTGTGTGTGTGTGTGCAATAAGATCACAGTAAACAGGTGATTTCAAAATATGCAAAACAACCACTCTGAAAGAATAGAGAAATTCCAAGTGCTTTCGTGACTACTCACATTATCAAGGAACTATGAAAGTGAAGCATCCAAGGAAGCTATATAAGGGGTCCGGCTAGCACCTCACTATCAGATCCCACAACGGTTAAACACGTGACGCGCGGCGAGCCAACTTGGATAGGTCCTTTGCACAACTCACCCCCAAGCTATTCTACCCAAGAAAATTTAAACATTATTTGTCCAGTGTATTATTAAATTCTTCCCAAATTCTATTAATTATAAATGGATCTAATTTATATAAACCAAAGGAAATATTCATATTATTGTCAAAACTGCTTTTTATGAAACAAGATTCAATTATATTCCTGTCGACCATGGATGTTGAGAATTTTGGCCTTACCTGCTGTGTTTATTATAACTATATATAATGAACACTTAGCTGATAAATGACAGCAATTCGTCTACACAGCCGCCCCTGCAGACGAGGTCTAGAAGCTGTCGAAACCATCACAACAGTGGGCTGTCAAGAGATACAATTTGTAAGTATAAATTACCCCTAGGGGGTGTTATGTCAGCATATTTCATTCGATGATGGCTGACGAAATACCTACTTGTTTGGACTCAAAAGTCCACACCTTACTGCCGATTATAGGTTGATTACAAACTCCTTGTGACTCAAGAATTGCGCAATCCCCCGATCTACAAGAAATTCGTAACATACCTTGCTCTTTGTAACGTGAGCTATGGTGTTCTCAACACCTTCGACAGGTATCGGTGACTTGATAGAAGCTGAAGTGTCCTTGGATGTCCACGTCTTCCATTGTCTAGGAAACGCACACTGGTACACTATGTTCCACAAGATTTGTCTTTATTGTTCACAATGTATCACAAGAGAAGCTGATCACACTTCTCTGAAGTGTTTGTGTTAGAGACACTTTGCTCACACTAACGCACAGATCAGTATCCTGGCGTCAGTGTCACTCTCCATAGAGTCAAAGATAGTCTGCCAGACGCCACAGCGCTCCATGCCGTCACTGCCCTAATACACAAAAAAAAACGCTGACCTAGTACCTTGCATCCTTGTCACCTCCTCGATGAAGCAAAGCAGAATGTTTGTTTCTTGCTGTCTTAATCATAGACAACAATGTACACTATCTTTACTATGGTAATAAAGAGGGAGCAGGATTTTCCTTAATTGTCCTGCTAAAGTAAGAATGTATTGTCTCTTATAAAAATACACTTTGCAACACCGCTGCAAGGAGCAGAGGTCACTTGACTACGTGGCATAGCATCTGTGATCAATTACTCACTCTAGCAGTAAACAAGACGCTCGCCCCCTCTGAGTGGCCCCTCAGGGCTGAGAGGGCTTGGCCCCTCAGGGCTGAAAGGGCTGAAGGGGGCTGATACCCCCCTCCTGGAGAAAATTTCTCCACAATGGACTTGCTTGATACTACTTTCTCAACTTTTTGAAAATCAATTGGATGGTTAAAATCTCTTACATGAATAAATAGAGCATTGGAATCTTGTCCAGTTCTAATGCTATATTTATGTTGTTTTAATCTTAGTTCGAGATTTTTACCAGTTTGACCGTAATAAACTTTATCGAATATATATATATATATATATATATATAATATTTATATATATAAAATTTATATTATATTTATATATATTATAATGTCGTGCCGAATAGGCAGAACTTGCGATCTTGGCTTAAATAGCAACGCTCATCTTGCCATATAGAACAAGCGAAAATTTGTGTGTGCAATAATTTCGCCAAAATCATTCTAAACCTAACGAAAAAAATATATTTCACTGTGCTTGTTTAGTATTGAATTACTGTACGCAAATCTAAAATATATATAGTTGGGTTAGGCTAAAATAAATTGTTCTTGTTATAATAAGGTTAGGTAAGTTTCGTAAGATTCTTTTGGTGCAAAATTAAAAAAATTAAAAATATATCTTTAAACGTATAAGAGAAAATTTCAGAAAGGACTAAATTTTAAATGAGTTCTTGCTAATTGACCAGTTTTACATATTCGGCACGACATATTTATATAATATATATATATATTATATATATATTTTATATATATATAAATATATATATATATAAAATATATATATATATATTATATATATACTATATGTATATAATATATTTATATATATATATATATATTATTATATTATATTATATACAATTATATATATACATTATATATATACATTATATATATATACATTATATATACATTATATATATATATATATATATATATATATATATATATATATATATATATATATATATATATATATATTTTTTATTGTAAGTCTTATGCTTATTTTACAACTTCCAAAACTTAATATTTTATCATCATGTATTCTTTAGGACTGAAAAATTCTCCTCTTATCAACTGGCAATAATTAATATTATCTAAAGGTTGTCTCATCATTTAAATAAAACTACACACGAAACATCACCTGTAATTTATTAAATAGATAATAATGTTAAAATTACACCACACACACGCACGCAAGCACGCACGCAACACACACACACCACACACACACACACACACACACACACACACACACACAATATATATATATTATTATATATATATATATATATATATATATTTATCACACAGGCCTATTCCCACCAGGCAGGGTGGCCCGGAAAAAGAAAAACTTTCACCACCATTCACTCCATCACTGTCTTGCCAGAAGGGTGCTTTTTCACTACAGTTTTTTAAACTGCAACATTAACACCCCTCCTTCAGAGTGCAGGCACTGTACTTCCCATCTCCAGGACTCAAGTCGGCCTGCCGGTTTCCCTGAACCCCTTCATAAATGTTACTTTGCTCACACTCCAACAGCACGTCAAGTATTAAAAACCATTTGTCTCCATTCACTCCTATCAAACACGCTCACGCATGCCCGCTGGAAGTCCAAGCCCCTCGCACACAAAAACCTCCTTTACCCCCTCCCTCCAACCTTTCCTAGGCCGACCCCTACCCCGCCTTCCTTCCACTACAGACTGATACACTCTTGAAGTCATTCTGTTTCGCTCCATTCTCTCTACATGTCCGAACCACCTCAACAACCCTTCCTCAGCCCTCTGGACAACAGTTTTGGTAATCCCGCACCTCCTCCTAACTTCCAAACTACGAATTCTCTGTATTATATTCACACCACACATTGCCCTCAGACATGACATCTCCACTGCCTCCAGCCTTCTCCTCGCTGCAACATTCATCACCATGCTTCACACCCATATAAGAGCGTTGGTAAAACTATACTCTCATACATTCCCCTCTTTGCTTCCAAGGACAAAGTTCTTTGTCTCCACAGACTCCTAAGTGCACCACTCACCCTTTTCCCTCATCAATTCTATGATTCACCTCATCTTTCATAGACCCATCCGCTGACACGTCCACTCCCAAATATCTGAATACATTCACCTCCTCCATACTCTCTCCCTCCAATCTGATATCCAATCTTTCATCACCTAATCTTTTTGTTATTTCATTACCTTACTCTTTCCTGTATTCACTTATATATATATATATATATATATATATATATATATATATATATATATTATATATATATATATATATATATATATATATATATACAAGAAAAGCGATTGGGGGTGGAAATCTTCAGTTCAAGTACCTTCACACTTCAAAGTGCATCATCAGCGCGTCTGAGGGAAGCTGCGGTTGGCGTCATCCAAGCTTCCCTCCACTGTGAAAACTTCCCCTCATTTCTCTTGTTGCTACTCTTCCAACATTACATTGCTCCTGATGACGCACTGAGAAGTGTGAAAGTACTTGAGATGAATATTTCCACCCCTTGTGACTTGTTCTGCATTGTGAAGATCGTCTTCTGAGAGTGTTTGCATCTATATTTCTATTAAAGCTGAACCTGTGATGTAGTTTTAAAATAATTATCTATTTAATAATTACAGGTGATGTGTCGTGTGTAGTTTTATTTAAATGTTGCGACAACCTGTTAGATAATATTAATTATTGCCAAATAATAAGAGAAATTTTCAGTCCTAAAGTACACATGATGATGAAATATTAAGTATTGGAAGTTGTAAAATAATGGATGTTCCAGGACTAATATCAGCATAAGACTTACTTATAAGAGGAAAAATACAGAGTTAACTGATATTCAGATATTATTATAGTGAATATAACTGCTAACAAACATAAGTTTGGACACTCAGTGTCTAAAATAAGATAAAGAAGTAACTTTCACATATATTAAACTGAACGAGAATTCTTCACAAATAAATAATATTTTTTACCTGGATTTTCTGCACGAAATCTGACTAACGCGTAGCCTCCATTAGGAATTGTTACTGTGTCCTTGACAACTGGATGATCAAAATTCCTTACTAATTCACCGTTCTTGGCCATCTGTATCACCTGCCAAGCAAAGTAAAAGAAATTTATACAACATAATTAGAAATATTCTGTCCCAGTAGACGAACCAACACAGATATATGAAATAATATTAACAAGAGTCACTCCTTCTAATTCTTCTAGCGGCAC
The DNA here is from genome assembly GCF_026875155.1 of Cherax quadricarinatus. Classification (NCBI taxonomy): domain Eukaryota; kingdom Metazoa; phylum Arthropoda; class Malacostraca; order Decapoda; family Parastacidae; genus Cherax; species Cherax quadricarinatus. Next base: position 1,496,418 of record NC_069410.1, read on the forward strand.
TCATTAATTTGTATCATCAATTTCTCCCTCAGTCTCTCTTACTTTCTCTCTCTCTCTTTCTGTGAGCGTTATATTCTTGAAGATTAACTGACATGATGCAATAGTTCCAGACGTTGATGTGAGTGAACAGCAGAGTGTCTACAGCAGAGTGTCTACAGCAGAGTGTCTACAGCAGAGTGTCTACAGCAGAGTGTCTACAGCAGAGTGTCTACAGCAGAGTGTCTACAGCAGAGTGTCTACAGCAGAGTGTCTACAGCAGAGTGTCTACAGCAGTGTGTCTACAGCAGAGTGTCTACAGGATTCTCACAGGGATGATTCCCTCTGCACAGAAAAGAGGCTCGTATCTAAAATTTATAAGTTCATGTATAACAAAAAACAAGAGAGATACATCAGTGTGTGATTGTTAAATTCTTAAAGACGACAATTTTGGAAAAGTGTGCGATAAACCCTGAAGATGACAAGTGCAACGTAATTTAATTTGAACATTATTTAAAATGCGAATATATCCTATATGAAAACTCACTTATAGAAACAAATGGTGAAAAAAAATCGAAATTGGCCTGAAGAATAACTTAAAATATTCCTAGCAGTGTTATGCTGACATTAGTGAATCCAACAAAATGCAACGTTTTATAAGAATTTTTTTCGAATGTAATGCATTATAAAATCCTTTTATCCAGGCAATATTTTTTTACGTAGTCTAAGTTTGTTTCCCTAGTAACAGTGAAGATGACGATCAACTTGAGAGTGAACAGTCAAGTTACCAAGAAAAGAAGACATTTCCCAGATAAAAAAATTTATATTTGTTTTAAACTCTCAAGAAATTCCGTGACATATTATTAGTTCAGTACTTCAGGAAGTGAATTGGTACACACTTTGCAAATATATAATTTTAGTAGTCAGAGTGTACTCTTGGCAGTGGTCTCTGGCACCCAAGACACAGTTCTAACTCTACCAAGGATGTATGTCCGGTGTGGCACAATTTACTCTTGGCACAATATACAGCAGTAGTAGAACTAGTGGTTGGCACTACTTTGTTACTATCAGTATCAGAGCAGGAGTATATATAACTAAAGTACTACTGTCACCTTAAAGGTAGATGTTTACCATGCCATTGATCAGTTTGTACCAATCTATTAAATACCTGCCTCTGTTTCTGATATTGCATGGTGAGCTTTCTCTTCCTAACACTTCCATAACAGAGGTGACTGGAAAGTCACTACTGATAGCCTCAGTGAGAACTCCAAGTCTTCAAGCTATCCACCCTTCCACTGTACTCACACATTACATGTCTGTCTCCCACTCTCTCTCACTGTCAAACATACAGTTGAGCACAACCCGCATTCTTAAGCACAGACAACGTGGCACTATTGTAGATATAGTTGAGTGGGTGTCTGTTGTCAAAGCCAAGAACAGTTGAAATATGATAGTTTTATGAGCCGTGCACAGTGGGTGCTGTTTTAGCCGTGCACAGTGGGTGCTGTTTTAGCCGTGCACAGTGGGTGCTGTTTTAGCCGTGCACAGTGGGTGCTGTTTTAGCCGTGCACAGTGGGTGCTGTTTTAGCCGTGCACAGTGGGTGCTGTTTTAGCCGTGCACAGTGGGTGCTGTTTTATGTTAGCGTGACAGACTATTTTATCGTCTTTTATTTAATGTTTATAGTTTTTTCTGCTGCAACCGAACCTGACCTAACTTAGGTTAACCTAGCCCAGCCTAACCTAACCCAAACTAGCTTAGAAATAGGATATGATGCACCCAGCGTTGCTCTAAGAGTGTAACTTACTAATGTATGTTTAGTAGCTAGAGGTGAGAGTTCTGTCTTTGCCAGCCACTTCATTAAAGATGTCTTCTGTTGTGTGGACACTGATATTTAAGAAAAGTGTCCATGTTGAATTTTAACAACTGAACTGCCGAAGATTCATGGAATCAGCGACAAGATTGATAAGATAATAATATAATATCATTATTTACTACAAGTACAAGGTATACAGGCCTAGCTAACATCAATGACATACTACTATATAGAAAACCACTTATTATGCTGAGCATTTCGGGTAAATTAGGTCAGTTTTGTTCCAGGATGCGACCCACAACAGTCGACTAACACCCAGGTACCCGTTTTGAAGTGATGGGTGAACAGGGACAGCAGGTGTCCCATAGTAACACGTCTCTCAGTGTGTGAGCGGAGTGCGCTAGTGATCGAGCTACGGGGACTCTGATGGCGGTAGACTTTTATCAGGTTATCACTGGAATAATAATAATAATAATAATAATAATAATAATAATATTTTTTCACTCCAGAAGTATGTTCAGGTGCCAGTACTGTCCGAATTTGTTCCCATAAGAAATATTGTGAAGTAGATTAGTCGATTTCAGACCCCCAAACATACACGTACAAATGCACTTACATAAATACACTTACATAATTGGTCGCATTCGGAGGTAATCGTTATGCGGGGGTCCACTGTATCTTTATTTCAAGGCCACAGGACACCGTACACTGGAATCTGTTCGACAATCACAGAAGTTAAGGAGTGGATCCCAGAATTTCTGAGCGTCAATATGCAAATGATGCTCCCTTCTGATTTTCACCAGTGAAAAAAAAATGGAATAACTGGAGTGTGCTTGCAGCTTCTAAAAGCATTACTCTGCAAAACATGTTTTATGCACAAGACCAAGCCGACCCTGGCATGCTCCACGCAGATTCCTCGGAGATCCTAGTGGAGTCACTCAGAAACCCAGAGACAACCCCACGTAGACTTACTGGGAAACTCAACTAAAGGACAACGACAGTCGACGATAATGTGATAATTTTGCTGATGTGGCAAAAAAAAAAGAGAGCAAGCAACTTTTATGAATCACATACGAGATAATGATTTCAAACAAAGAAAATGGGAAGACTCTTAAAAGGTGCAGAACCCTTATAAAGCATTCAAGGACAACAGAAAATGATTTCATCTTAGATATACAGATGCCTTTACACTCAATAATATCATGGTCTAAGTAGTGAAGAACTTTTGTGATAAGAACGACTCTAGATTTGTGTAGAATGCTTCCGGTCGGTAGCCAACAATCGACGGTCCGCAGCAACACCAGACTTATGAGAGAAACAAAAAATAATGGTTATGCGTTTTAAAATGCTTATTGAATAAATATTAGTAGTAATTTTTCCAAATTTTATTAACTGAATGTAATACATTACCTTATTATTTACAATACAAAATTTCGTTTTCCCATTCATCTCAAAATCTCGAAGTTCGGCGCACCGGAAAACGAATTGGTGGTCTGCCCTTGGTCTGAATTATATACTCCTCAAAAAAGACTCCAAAAAAAAGGTGAGGGGATGTGGATTCAAGGAACTGGACCGTTGTGGTTGTAAGGGTAATGAAAGACTGAGTAACAATAACAGTGTACGACCCTTAAGTCAACACACAACAACAACCCACAATCGACATCACTGGTACAATCCTGAATTAACATTTCACACATATAACTAGTACATCTAAAATAGAGTACACGTTCTTATATAACTGTAGCTTAGATACAGGTAGGGTTTTAGCAACAGTGGGTCACAACACTGTCCCTCCAGTGGTCACAACACTGTCCCTCCAGTGGTCACAACACTGTTCCTCCAGTGGGTCACAACACTGTTCCTCCAGTGGGTCACAACACTGTCCTTCCAGTAGTCACAACACTGTCCTTCCAGTGGTCACAACACTGTCCTTCCAGTGGGTCACAACACTGTTCCTCCAGTGGTCACAACACTGTCCATCCAGTGGTCACAACACTGTTCCTCCAGTGGTCACAACACTGTCCCTCCAGTGGGTCACAACACTGTTCCTCCAGTGGGTCACAACACTGTCCCTCCAGTGGGTCACAACACTGTTCCTCCAGTGGGTCACAACACTGTTCCTCCAGTGGTCACAACACTGTCCCTCCAGTGGTCACAACACTGTTCCTCCAGTGGTCACAACACTGTTCCTCCAGTGGGTCACAACACTGTCCTTCCAGTAGTCACAACACTGTCCTTCCAGTGGTCACAACACTGTCCTTCCAGTGGGTCACAACACTGTTCCTCCAGTGGTCACAACACTGTCCCTCCAGTGGTCACAACACTGTTCCTCCAGTGGTCACAACACTGTCCCTCCAGTGGGTCACAACACTGTTCCTCCAGTGGTCACAACACTGTCCCTCCAGTGGGTCACAACACTGTTCCTCCAGTGGGTCACAACACTGTTCCTCCAGTGGTCACAACACTGTCCCTCCAGTGGTCACAACACTGTTCCTCCAGTGGTCACAACACTGTTCCTCCAGTGGGTCACAACACTGTCCTTCCAGTAGTCACAACACTGTCCTTCCAGTGGGTCACAACACTGTTCCTCAGTGGTCACAACACTGTCCCTCCAGTGGTCACAACACTGTTCCTCCAGTGGGTCACAACACTGTCATTCCAGTAGTCACAACACTGTCCTTCCAGTGGTCACAACACTGTCCTTCCAGTGGGTCACAACACTGTTCCTCCAGTGGTCACAACACTGTTCCTCCAGTGGTCACAACACTGTCCCTCCAGTGGGTCACAACACTGTTCCTCCAGTGGTCACAACACTGTTCCTCCAGTGGTCACAACACTGTTCCTCCAGTGGTCACAACACTGTCCTTCCAGTGGTCACAACACTGTCCTTCCAGTGGTCACAACACTGTCCTTCCAGTGGTCACAACACTGTCCTTCCAGTGGTCACAACACTGTCCTTCCAGTGGGTCACAACACTGTTCCTCCAGTGGTCACAACACTGTCCCTCCAGTGGTCACAACACTGCTCCTCCAGTGGTCGCAACACTGTCCCTCCAGTGGGTCACAACACTGTTCCTCCAGTGGTCACACACTGTCCCTCCAGTGGGTCACAACACTGTCCCTCCAGTGGTCACAACACTGTTCCTCCAGTGGGTCACAACACTGTCCTTCCAGTGGGTCACAACACTGTCCTTCCAGTAGTCACAACACTGTCCTTCCAGTGGTCACAACACTGCTCCTCCAGTGGGTCACAACACTGTTCCTCCAGTGGTCACAACACTGCTCCTCCAGTGGTCACAACACTGTTCCTCCAGTGGTCACAACACTGTCCCTCCAGTGGGTCACAACACTGTTCCTCCAGTGGGTCACAACACTGTCCCTCCAGTGGGTCACAACACTGTTCCTCCAGTGGGTCACAACACTGTTCCTCCAGTGGTCACAACACTGTCCCTCCAGTGGTCACAACACTGTTCCTCCAGTGGTCACAACATGTTCCTCCAGTGGGTCACAACACTGTCCTTCCAGTAGTCACAACACTGTCCTTCCAGTGGTCACAACACTGTCCTTCCAGTGGGTCACAACACTGTTCCTCCAGTGGTCACAACACTGTCCCTCCAGTGGTCACAACACTGTTCCTCCAGTGGTCACAACACTGTCCCTCCAGTGGGTCACAACACTGTTCCTCCAGTGGTCACAACACTGTCCCTCCAGTGGGTCACAACACTGTTCCTCCAGTGGGTCACAACACTGTTCCTCCAGTGGTCACAACACTGTCCCTCCAGTGGTCACAACACTGTTCCTCCAGTGGTCACAACACTGTTCCTCCAGTGGGTCACAACACTGTCCTTCCAGTAGTCACAACACTGTCCTTCCAGTGGGTCACAACACTGTTCCTCCAGTGGTCACAACACTGTCCCTCCAGTGGTCACAACACTGTTCCTCCAGTGGGTCACAACACTGTCATTCCAGTAGTCACAACACTGTCCTTCCAGTGGTCACAACACTGTCCTTCCAGTGGGTCACAACACTGTTCCTCCAGTGGTCACAACACTGTTCCTCCAGTGGTCACAACACTGTCCCTCCAGTGGGTCACAACACTGTTCCTCCAGTGGTCACAACACTGTTCCTCCAGTGGTCACAACACTGTTCCTCCAGTGGTCACAACACTGTCCTTCCAGTGGTCACAACACTGTCCTTCCAGTGGTCACAACACTGTCCTTCCAGTGGTCACAACACTGTCCTTCCAGTGGTCACAACACTGTCCTTCCAGTGGGTCACAACACTGTTCCTCCAGTGGTCACAACACTGTCCCTCCAGTGGGTCACAACACTGCTCCTCCAGTGGTCGCAACACTGTCCCTCCAGTGGGTCACAACACTGTTCCTCCAGTGGTCACACACTGTCCCTCCAGTGGGTCACAACACTGTCCCTCCAGTGGTCACAACACTGTTCCTCCAGTGGGTCACAACACTGTCCTTCCAGTGGGTCACAACACTGTCCCTTTAGTGGTCACAACACTGCTCCTCCAGTGGGTCACAACACTGCTCCTCCAGTGGGTCACAACACTGTTCCTCCAGTGGTCACAACACTGCTCCTCCAGTGGTCACAACACTGTCCCTCCAGTGGGTCACAACACTGCTCCTCCAGTGGGTCACAACACTGTTCCTCCAGTGGTCACAACACTGCTCCTCCAGTGGTCACAACACTGTCCATCCAGTGGGTCACAACACTGCTCCTCCAGTGGGTCACAACACTGCTCCTCCAGTGGTCACAACACTGTCCCTCCAGTGGGTCACAACACTGCTCCTCCAGTGGTCACAACACTGTCCCTCCAGTGGGTCACAACACTGCTCCTCCAGTGGTCACAACACTGCTCCTCCAGTGGGTCACAACACTGTCCCTCCAGTGGTCACAACACTGTCCCTCCAGTGGGTCACAACACTGCTCCTCCAGTGGTCACAACACTGTCCCTCCAGTGGGTCACAACACTGCTCCTCCAGTGGTCACAACACTGCTCCTCCAGTGGGTCACAACACTGTCCCTCCAGTGGTCACAACACTGTCCCTCCAGTGGGTCACAACACTGCTCCTCCAGTGGTCACAACACTCTCCCTCCAGTGGGTCACAACACTGCTCCTCCAGTGGTCACAACACTGCTCCTCCAGTGGGTCACAACACTGTCCCTCCAGTGGTCACAACACTGTCCCTCCAGTGGGTCACAACACTGTCCCTCCAGTGGTCACAACACTGTCCCTCCAGTGGTCACAACACTGTCCCTCCAGTGGGTCACAACACTGCTCCTCCAGTGGTCACAACACTGTCCCTCCAGTGGGTCACAACACTGCTCTCCAGTGGTCACAACACTGCTCCTCCAGTGGGTCACAACACTGTCCCTCCAGTGGTCACAACACTGTCCCTCCAGTGGGTCACAACACTGCTCCTCCAGTGGTCACAACACTGTCCCTCCAGTGGGTCACAACACTGCTCCTCCAGTGGTCACAACACTGCTCCTCCAGTGGGTCACAACACTGTCCCTCCAGTGGTCACAACACTGTCCCTCCAGTGGGTCACAACACTGCTCCTCCAGTGGTCACAACACTGTCCCTCCAGTGGGTCACAACACTGCTCCTCCAGTGGTCACAACACTGCTCCTCCAGTGGGTCACAACACTGCTCCTCCAGTGGTCACAACACTCTCCCTCCAGTGGGTCACAACACTGCTCCTCCAGTGGTCACAACACTGCTCCTCCAGTGGTCACAACACTGTCCCTCCAGTGGGTCACAACACTGCTCCTCCAGTGGTCACAACACTGCTCCTCCAGTGGTCACAACACTGCTCCTCCAGTGGGTCACAACACTGCTCCTCCAGTGGGTCACAACACTGCTCCTCCAGTGGTCACAACACTGTCCCTCCAGTGGTCACAACACTGTTCCTCCAGTGGGTCACAACACTGTCCCTTTAGTGGTCACAACACTGTTCCTCCAGTGGTCACAACACTGTCCCTCCAGTGGTCACAACACTGTTCCTCCAGTGGGTCACAACACTGTCCCTTTAGTGGTCACAACACTGTTCCTCCAGTGGTCACAACACTGTCCCTCCAGTGGGTCACAACACTGTCCCTCCAGTGGGTCACAACACTGTCCCTCCAGTGGGTCACAACACTGTCCCTCCAGTGGGTCATAATACTGTCCCTCCCTCGATGCTTACCTCACCTCCCTTACACATCGGGACTTAAATTATTTGAACACACTTCTCGAAATTATTAAGCAAATCATTTCAAGACAGTAACAATGTCTGTATTATGTTTGGTTGTGGACTCTATGTATATAGGAAACATTACTTCAGACATAACAACTTTAACAAATTTGTTGTTCCACGGTTTTCATGATCATGCACATCATTTTCATATTACCAAAATTAATACAATATGACTCACGAAATCGTAATGACACGATTGCAAACAAGATCGCGGGTTCTATCTCCGCCCGTGGTATTTTTTTTTAATACAATAATTATAAGTGCGCATAAAACTGAAAGCCACTTACCCAACTATTCCTTGGGATATATAACCTATCGCCTCCCTATAGGCAGGCAACTAATATTAGCCAATAAATAGTAATATTACCTGCTGTGAGAATTATAACACCGGGAGAGGCGAGAACACTATTACTTTCCCACACGGTGGTCAATTTTTAATCGCGTTAACACCACGTCTCATTTTCTAATATTATCAGCATTACTTTGACGATTGTACTATACAGAAAGAACAAAAAGGGAAAATTTACCGTGAATGGAATACACAAATAACCTACATACTTTAAACATAATGATACAGATACAGGAGAAAAACAGAGAGGACGTCGCGAGGAAAGGATGTGTTCACTCTGAACACTGAGACCCCCCAGTAACATTTTTGGGTTATCCGAATAATAGACTGATCAGGACTAAGAGGAAACATCCTGTTATCACTTCCAGCCCATCCTTGTTATCACTTTCCAGCCCATCCTTGTTTCACTTCCAGCTCATCCTTGTTATCACTTCCAGCCCATCCTTGTTATCACTTCCAGCTCATCCTTGTTATCACTTCCAGCCCATCCTTGTTATCACTTCCAGCCATCCTTGTTATCACTTCCAGCCCATCCTTGTTATCACTTCCAGCCCATCCTTGTTATCCTTCCAACCCTATCCTTTTTTATCACTTACAGCCCTTTCATTGTTATCACTTCCGCCCATCATTGTTATCACTTCCAGCCCATCCTTGTTATCACTTCCAGCCCATCCTTGTTAGTCTTCCCAGCCCATCCTTGTTATCACTTCCAGCCCATCCTTGTTATCACTTCCAGCCTTCCTTGTTATCACTTCAGCCCATCCTTGTTATCACTTCCAGCCCATCATTGTTATCACTTCCAGCCCATCCTTGTTTTTCATTTCCCAGCCCATCCTTGTTTTTCATTCCAGCTCATCCTTGTTATCACTTCCAGCCCATCCTTTGTTATCACTTCCAGCCCATCCTTGTTATCACTTCCAGCCCATCCTTGTTATCACTTCCAGCCCACCCTTGTTATCACTTCCAGCCTATCCTTGTTATCACTTCCAGCCCATCATTGTTATCACTTCCAGCCCTCTTTTGTTATCACTTCCAGCCCATCCTTGTTATCACTTCCAGCCCATCCTTGTTATCACTTCCAGCCCATCCTTGTTATCACTTCCAGCCCATCCTTGTTATCACTTCCAGCCCATCCTTGTTATCACTTCCAGCCCATCCTTGTTATCACTTCCAGCCATCATTGTTACACTTCCAGCCCATCCCTTTGTTATCACTTCCAGCCCTTTCATTGTTATCACTTCCACCCCATCATTTTTCACTTCCAGCCATCCTTGTTATCACTTCCAGCCCATCCTTGTTATCACTTCAGCCCATCCTTGTTATCACTTCCAGCCCACCCTTTGTTATCACTTCCAGCCCATCATTGTTATCACTTCCAGCCCATCCTTGTTATCACTTCCAGCCCATCCTTGTTATCACTTCCAGCCCATCCTTGTTATCACTTCCAGCCCATCCTTGTTATCACTTCCAGCCCATCCTTGTTTACACTTCCAGCCCATCCTTGTTATCACTTCCAGCCCACCCTTTTTAAATCATTTCCCCAGCCATCCTTGTTATCACTTCCAGCCCATCATTGTTATCACTTCCAGCCCATCCTTGTTATCATTTTCCAGCCCATCCTTTTTTATCACTTCCAGCCCATCCTTGTTATCACTTCCAGCCCATCCTTGTTATCACTTCCAGCCCATCCTTGTTATCACTTCCAGCCCATCCCGTCAAAGGGGTAAGACGGTGACCAGCTTGCTAGCTCCCCTCTCCCCCCACCACCACCACCCCACCACCTGTTCCTACCCTATCATAACCCTCACAGTACCCAAACCACTACACTGGCCTAACCACGCACACACCCCTTTACATTACTATCTTTCCTTCTACCTTTCCTATCTCCTTTTTGGGCCCAACTTCTCTTCTAGGGCTTAAAACAAGGCAAGGTGATCATCCAGTAGCCCGTGCGGTATTTTAAACTCCGGCCGATCATTGCTAGGGCTCCGCCCCCTCACTCCTCGAGGGTAGTTAATTACTGGGTTAGAGCGTCGTAAATTTTCGTTCACCATGGGGCGGGCTAAACAACAAGGGTTCGATCCCCCGGCTAGTTGCAGGGGTTGTTCTTGATATAAAATATTATATATATATATATATATATATTTTATATATATATATATATATATATATATATATATATATATATATATATATATAATGTATATGAACATTTATTAATAACAGAATACATTTACAGAAAAAACAAACATGAATACAATGGCAAATGTATAAAGATCATGATTTCCTCCAGCTCCTCCGAGGCTGGACCGTGAGCCAGTATGCAGCAAGAATTTTTCCCCCTGGGAGGGGCTACGCTGAGGCGCTGGAACATGAAAGCGGCTGCCCTTGGGTCCCTGGTGGTGTCGACGAGTCTGGAACCCATTCTTTAAAGAAACGTGTGGCATTTTTCCCCATGACCCCAAAGGGTCTCTGATCCCACTGGGACAAATTGATACTGTTGGCTTATGTCCCTGTACTTGCTGATCTTGTACTCCTCCCTGTGGTCAGCAGCTGCTCCCTGTCGCCCAACACTGTGATGGATATAGGTGTCAGCCAGTGTGGACACACAGGTATAATCCCATGCTAAGAGCCTGCCATTCTTCCAAGGATAGATGGTGATCCCGTCGGGGCGATTTGCTGGGTTGTGGGTATTGTTGTCTGCTAGTGATTGGGGCTCCCTCTAGGCTGGGCATCCAGCTGTAGCTTGCATGCCAGCCCTTGGTTTTAGAACAGTTAAGACCATGTAGACCGTATTGGTCTGCTTGCGCTTCACCGCAAATACACATACATTCTGTGTTGGAATTGGGGCAGCAAGCGCAGAGCCACTGCAATACAAAGGTCTTAGGGTCAAGTCGCGTTTCCCATTGCCGATATGAAAAACTGTTTGGAGGAAGTCCCGGGAGTGAGGTATGCTCGCAGCTTGGAGACGGGCAATCTCCCTATCTGATGTTTTCAGCCCTGAGCATGTTGGCAAGCAAACTTTTCAGCGATCGGGCCATCCCCGCTTGACTGTGAGCCAGTGATGCACTAGGGTTTTGTGCTGGAGCAGCAAGAGTCTCCCATTCGTGATGGCACTGGCATAGCTAGGGTCTTCTATTCCTGCAAAAATCGCTGAGGGTATCAGGAAGAATTTGTCTTATCAGCTCGTTTGATGCTATGGAAGAGGATAGGAAAGCTGGTAGAGCAATCTGGGAGGATCTGCGTACTCCTAGCCCTCCAAGCCCGACCGGAAGTGAGGCTTGCAACCATGTCCATCTTCAAGGGAAAGTTTCCCAAAACAATCTCTTAGCATGGTCTTAAGGGAGAGTCATATTCCCTTTAGTTTTGGACTCCTGAAGGCTGGGGAAACTCAGAAAGTAGGTAAGTTTTGGATTGGGCAGGCACCTGGTGAGTAGGTAGAAGGCACGTGTGTGTCAATGCTTTCATTCTGCTTTTCATCGTCCGGAGGTCTGAGACTTTTTTCTAGGATCAGATCGATGGCATTGGGCCCCAAGAGGAGCACCAAGGAGAGTGCTGTTGGCTGGATCAGTGGCTCGTGCTCCTGGTAAAACTGCGTTAATATTCTGGATCATCTGTTGATTTGTTGATTGGTAGAAACTATTTACATTTGGTGGGGGGTTTTAAAAAAAAGGCCCAGGCTTTCTCCCATGTCTTTAATTTTACTGATGTCCTCTAGGAGAGATTCTGTTGTTGCCTGCTGGGGGCCTCGTCCAAGAACTAGATATTGAGCTCGTGGGAGAGTGCTTCTTTTAACTTCCTTGTGACCAAACAAAATAGAAAGGGGGCGAGAGGGTCCCCTGTTTCACCCTTCACATGCAATTTCATGGTCCCCAAACAACAGTTTGGAAGTCACACTATAACACGATTTTTGTGAAGGGAAAAAAGGGAAGGGAAGTTTCTAAAACTGCTTGGAGAGCAGCATCCCTTCTGGCTGAGTTGAAAGCGTTGGCAAAGTCCAATTTGACAAAGGCTTTTCATCGGACATGTTTTTGATTATATACTCGTGCTGCTGGGCAGCTGCTTTACAGCCCTGTTGAACCCGAAACCGGCTGATTGGTTTAAGCATTGCAGCAGCCTCTTGACTCTCCCTTCTTACTGCAGCTTGGCGACTAGGTGCCCCCCAAGGGTGTTACCCACTGCATTGGGCCTGATTCCGCCATCCTTTTTCCGAGGGCACACAATGAGGCACCAAAAAGGGATCGATGGCCTCTGGACACTGCCGCCAGGCACAGGGTTTGGGAAATTTGGTGAGTCAGACAGCACCTTATGAAACCTCACCAGGTGGATTGAGCATTGTTTTAGTGTTGAGGCCTTAAACCGATGAAACTTCCTGCTGACCCTGTGGAATGACAAAAACAGCTTTATCACATCAGATCCGTAAGGTTAGATGTCTTCCCTGCTGCAATGTAAGGAGGCAATGTTGGCTGAAAGGGGAATCGACCTACGAACTTGGAACAAGGGACGCAGGCTTTACCAATCACCCACTGGACCATTACCTTGGAGTGCAATTGTGTAGACTTTTATTCAAGGCAGCAGCTTTCAGGGAAAGCTGGACCCAGTTTGGTCCAGGGGTAGATTGTAAAGCACTGCGTACCTTTTTCCAAGTTTCGTGGTTCGAGTCTCCTTCAGCCAGAGATCAGGTGTTTGTGTATATTTCGCCCGCTCTTTCGAATTCCTTGCTTGTTTAAAATTCTAGGGAGGCGATGCATGCAGGGATAGAGAAAAGCTGAAAGCCTTCTCCTGAAAGCTGGCTGCCTTGGGTCAAAGTCTAGCGCAAGCTGGGACTCCAAGGTATTGGTCCCGTGTGGGAAGATTTGTAAAGCACTGCGTACCTTGTTCCAAGGTTTGTAGGTTCGAGTCTCCTTCAGCCAGAGTCAGTGTTTATATATATATATATATATAAATATTTTATATTTTAAAAATTTATATAATATATATATATATATAAAATATATATATACCCAAAATTGACCTCCCTGAGTTTGGCCCTATTGTGAGTAAAATTTAACTAGTGTTAAAAACAACTTAAATTTAGTTGATGAAATTAAGTCATTGACTGACTTAAATATTTTAACATGGTGTTTTTAGTTATCTTCTGTTTTTCCGAATTTCCGTTGTTTAATATTAATTTTTACTGAAAAATCGTTATTATGATTTAATTAGTTACTATCTTAAATTATAAATTTGCATTGTTATAAAATTTTATTTAAAGATAAATTTTACACTCAGAAATTGGTATGGTAATAGGGAATCCTCTTTCACCTGTTTTAGTAAATTATACTGGAATTTTTTCGAAAACAAGATTGGTTAAAACTCCTCCCATGAGCTAAATGGTTCAGAATGTGTGTATTTATGTCTTAATGCCCTGTATTAGACATTCCTTGCAATTTAATAGTTAGACCATTATTAAAAGTTTCTGTATTGAGGGAAATAACTCATTTTACCTTTCCGGGTTTTATATTAAGGGGAATAATGAATCAAATTTTACGAAACCCAAAATAACTGCCCTATTCACATTATCTTATCAAATAGAAACTTCTGTTTCTCCAATTGTTGGAACTCTTTTGTCCGGGTTTTTGAAATAACCTTATAAATGCATTGATCTGAATACCCAGAATGTAATGAAAACATTTAAACAATCCTTTCCCCAAAGGGACACCAACCTTTCAACTTCAATATTTGTTTCACCTTACCATGAAACCTGGTTGAAAATGCCATTTCCTTGGACTTTAAAATAAGCCCTTATTTTTAAAAATTTGATTTAGAAAAAAACTTTATTTTTTGAGTTTTAAATTAAGGGTTAAAAAATTCCAAATTTAAAAATTTTACGGAAACCTTTCAAATAACTTGTTCCATTTAAAAATTATTTTCCCCCAAGATTAAGTTAACATGGCGTTTTTCCATCCAATTTTTTTTAAAAATTTACGTATTTGTAGCCAGGTTCAAGGGAAGAAATACCCAAAAATTTATAAAATAGCCATTGATCTGAAATACCCAGGAATGAATGATAAATCTTTAAAAATTGGGAGAAATACTTTTTAAAACCCCAAAAAAGGGACAACCAACCTTTTCAACAAAAATATGTTGGTTTCCCTTACCATAAAAACCTGGTTGATATGCCTTTCTTTTTAAAGGACTTTTAATTTTAAAGTGTATTTAAAAATCTTGATACAGCAAAAAAACGTTTTATGAAAAATTTCCCCCCAAAAAATGCTGCGGATGTGTCTATAAATTTTTTGTAAAATTTAGTAAATTTTAGGTAAACGGGTAAAAGTCTCGAACTTAGTTTAAAACAACATAAATTTCTTTTAGAACGGGACAAGATTCCAATGCTCTATTTATTCTTTGGGGGCGTTTTTTAACCACCAATTGTTTTTTAAAAAATTTTGAAAAGTTTATAAACAAGCCCCGGGTCGACAGAAATAAAATTTGAATCTTTTTTCATAAAAAGTATTTTAAAAATAATATAATATTTCCTTAGGTTTGTAAAAATTTGTTTAAATTTTATAATTAAAAAAATTTGGGTTAGATTTAAAATAATACTTGGACAAATAATAAACCTTTTTTCTTGGGGGGAAAGATTTTTTGGGGGGGATGTCGTGAGAACCTGTTAGATGGACCAGCGGGGCGTACTCAGTGTTCCCTTTTCTTATGACCGGTATTGTTGCGCGTCAGGTGTTTTTGTTGGGGGGTTGACTGTAGGTGTGGTCTAAACCCTTTTATTTCCTTCCTTTTTATGTATTATTCAATTCCTTGACAATGTAGTAGTACAAAGCGCTTGGGAATTTTTACTACTTTTCCAGTGGTTTTTTTTGCATAATATATAATTTAAAAATTTAAAAATTATTATATATAATATATAATATATATAATATATATATATATATATTATTATATAATATATAATAAGAACATAAGAATATAGGAACACTGCAGAAGGCCCACTTGGCCCATACGAGGCAGGTCCTATCAAAACGCATTCCTAAGCTACTCAAGAAATAACTCCCCCTACCCCTTTTAACCAATCAAAACCCCCCCCTCCCACTCATATATTTGTCCTCTCTCTTTAAAACTACCCCAAGGGCCAACCCTATCACCCCACTGGGGAAAACTGTTCCATGCATCTACAAAATTTTTAGAAAACCCAATTACCTATGTCCTTTTTAAATCTAAATTTATCCCCAAATTAAATCCTTATTCCTGGGTTTTTACCTGGTTCGAACACCCCCGTACTTTATTAATGTCCCCTTTTTTAGCACGTCACCCCTTTTACATTTTAAAGATATCTCCCCTCATTCTACGCCTCTCCAGAGAGTGGAGATTTAAGGCTTTAAGTCTATCTTCATACGGGAGGTTCCTTACACAGTAAATCATTTTAGTCATTCTTCTCTGTATGTTCTCTAATGAGTCTATGTCCATCCTGTAGTAAGGGGACCAAAACTGAGCAGCATAATCTAAATGAGGCCTCACTAGTGATGTTATAGAGCTGTAAAATAACTTTTGGACTTCTGTTACTTATACTTCTTGAGATAAATCCAAGTAATCTGTTGGCCTTGTTGCGCACACTGAGGCACTGCTGTCTTGGCTTTAGATTTCTGCTTACCATGACTCCCAAGTCTTTTTCACATTCTGTATGACCAAGCTCTACTTCACCTAGATTATAGCTTCGAGGGTTATTTTCATTACCAAGGCAAGTACCTTACACTTATCCACATTAAACTTCATCTGCCATTTCTCAGACCAAGACATTAATTTGTTCAAATCGTCCTGGAGTTTATTGATATCCTCCTCAGAGTGAATTATACGGCCTATCTTTGTATCATCAGCAAACTTACTCATGTCACTAGTAATCCCTTCATCAAGGTCATTAATGTAAATTATGAACAAAAGAGGGCCTAAAACTGATCCTTGTGGAACGCCACTAGTGACTAATCCCCATTCAGATTTCCCCTCCATTAATGGTAACTCTCTGCTTCTATTGGTAAGCCATGCCTCAATCCATGCTAGAACTTTACCTCCTATACCATGAGCTGCCACTTTTCTTAAGAGTCTCTTGTGAGGTACTCTGTCGAAGGCTTTACTAAAATCCAAATAAACAATATCATATTCCTTATCACTGTCAACTGCCTCAAATGTTCTATTGAAGAACGTCAGAAGTTTGTCAGGCAGGAACGACCTCTCGTGAATCCATGCTGAGATTCATTTATCAAGTTATGCTCTTCAAGGTGACTTCTGATAATGTCAGCTATAATTGATTCTAATAACTTGCCCACTATAGATGTCAGGTTATTGGACGGTAATTTGAAGGAGTGGACTTATCCCCTGATTTGAATATAGGAACCACATTAGCCATGTTCCACATCTCTGGCATAACACTGGTAAGGATGGACGCATTGAATACACTCGTTAATGGGTGACTAAGCTCCATCTTGCATTCCTTAAGTACCCTTGAAAACAACTCATCGGGTCCCGGGGACTTATTTGTTTCAGTTTGTCTATCTGTTTAAACCATGTCCCTCGTGACAGTAATATTAGTTAACTTAAATTCATCAGGAACTAAATAATTGTTAATTACTGGAATCTCATTTACATCTTCCTGTGTAAAAACTGACAAAAAATAGTCATTAAATAAGGAACACATTTCCAGTTCATTATCCGTCAGCTGTCCATTCCCAGATTTCAGAGGTCCTACTTTTTCCTTCACCTTCGTCCTATACACTTGAAAGAACCCCTTTGGATTAGTCTTTGATTCATTTTGCGACTCTAATTTCATAGTCACGTTTAGCCTTTCTAATCGCCTTTTTTACTTCTCTTTTAAGCTGAACATATTGGTCAGTAAGGTTAACCTCTCCTCTTCTGATGCGCCTATAAATTCCCCTTTTCTCCCCTAATAGATGCTTTAGCCTCCTGTTAACCCATTGGGATCGTTATTATTAGACCTAATTTCTCTCTGGGGAATGTATAATACTCTGGGCACTGTGTACATTATTAAGAAAACAATCATAAAAGCAGATCCCTTCATATTCATAAGTATGATTATCGTCAATAAAATCATTAGCTAGATAACCCCAATCAAGATTAGACAGATGTTCCCTAAGTCCATTATAATCGCAGAACGAAAATCGGGGATTTTTACTGTATTATCATTATTCTTGCATTCCCAATTAATGCTAAAGGTGATGGATTTGTGATCACTTGCGCCAAGCTCTTCAGTGATCTCCAGATTATTCACGAGTGTTTCCTTATTTGACAAGACTAGGTCTAGCAAATTATTACCCCTGGTAGGGTTTAGTTACACTCTGTTTCAGAAAACAGTCCTGAACTGTTTCCATGAAGTCACTGGACTCTAGATTACCTGTCAAAGAATTCCAGTCAATTTGGCTAAAGTTAAAGTCCCCTACTATGACTAAAGTTACTGTGTCCAGAAGCCCTAACAATTTCGTCCCAAAGAAGTCTCCCTCTATCGTGATCCAAGCCTGGAGGTCGGTATATTACACCTAGAATTAGTTTTTTCTTGACCCTCCACGA
Organism: Cherax quadricarinatus; assembly: GCF_026875155.1. Taxonomy (NCBI): domain Eukaryota; kingdom Metazoa; phylum Arthropoda; class Malacostraca; order Decapoda; family Parastacidae; genus Cherax; species Cherax quadricarinatus. The sequence goes on from NC_069410.1 coordinate 1,514,382, forward strand.
ACTCTACCCAAACAGACTCTGTTACTGCTCCATCTATTTTTATAAACCTTTTTTTATGCAACAATTAATATTTTCTCGAACATACAATGCAACTCCTCCCCCCTTCCCATTACATCTATCCACATTGAATAACTTAAATCCCTGAATATTACACCACAGTCAATCCCGACTCTTAAATC
>NC_069410.1:1515060-1538063 GCF_026875155.1 Cherax quadricarinatus
TTTTCCCCCGATCTCCATTTGCGTACTATGCACGTAGTGACACAGGTCTTTAGTTTAATGCCTCGTGTCTGTCTCCTTTTTTTAAAATTGGGGACTACATTTGCTATCTTCCATACCTCAGGTAGTTGCCCACTTTCAATGGATGTGTTGAAAATCTTTGTTAGTGGCACACTCCTCATCTCTGCTTCCTCTCTAAGGACCCACGGAGAGATTGTTGTCTGGTCCCACGCCTTTGAGGTATCAAGTTCACATAGCAGCTTCTTCACCTCCTCCTCGGTTATGTGTACCTCATCCAGCACTTGTTGGTATACCTCCTGTTCTGAATTCCTGGAATCCTACCTGTTTCCACTGTAAATACTTCTTTAAATCTCATTTTGAGCTCCTCACATACCTCTTGATCGTTTCTTGTAAAACTCCCCACCATCCTTCCTCAGCCTGATTACCTGGTCCTTGACTGTTGTTTTCCTCCTGATGTGGCTATACAACCGCTTCAGGTCAGACTTGACTTTCGTTGCTATGTCATTTTCGTATTCTTGCTGAGCCTCCCTTCTTAACTGTGCATTTTCGTTTCTGGTTCTACGGTTGATCTCTTTATTTTCCTGAGTTTCTCTGTCTTCTGTACCTTTTCCATTCTCTAGTGCACCTAGTTTTTGTCTTCCTACACCTTTGGGTGAACCAGTGACTCGTTCTGGTTCTCCCATTATTTCTGTTTCCCTTGGGAACAAACCTTTCCTCTGCATTCTTGCATTTTGTTGTCACATAGACCATCGTTTCTTTTACTGGTTTTCCTGCCAGTTCTCTCCCCCACTGAAAGTCTTGTAGGAAGTTCCTCATGCCTGTGTTAGTCCCTCTTTTTGTAGTTTGGTTTTCCCGTCCTATTCCTGCTGCTCTCTCCACTTGTAGCTCAACTATGTAATCAAAGCACAGAACCACATGATCACTAGCTCCAAGGGGCCTTTCATACGTGATATCATCGATGTCCGAACTACTCAAAGTGAATTCAAGATCCATTCTTGCTGGATCGTCCTCACCTCTCTCTCTGGTAGTGTCTTTAACATATTAATACATGAGGTTTTCCAGTACCACATTCACCATCTTGGCTCTCCATGTTTTGGGACCCCCATGGGGATCTTGGTTTTCCTAGTCGATCTCCCTTTTGATAGAAAATCACCCATAACTAGTTAACTTTGCTCCCCTCCCCTCCATGTGAGCTCTTCTGGCCACTTCGACTGGTGTGTTGCTCTCGTCGTATTCTTCTTTTGGTCTCCTGTAGTTCTGTGGGGATTGTACATTACTGCAATTTCCACTTTATGGCCCTCAGACTGGATTGTTCCTACTAAGTAGGGCCCTTTTGCACATTCCATTCATTCCTCTGTGTGTGTGTGTGTTGTTTTGTGTGTGTGTGTGTGTGTGTGTGGTGTGTGTGTGTGTGAGTGTGTGTGTGTGTGTGTGTGTGTGTGTGTGTGTGTTTTAAGCTAACTTGATAGATGTCTCTACCTGGCCAAAAGCGTCCAGCCAGATATCTGGCTCATTCAGGTCGTCCCCCTTCCACTTGAAGACGAAGCGAAGACCTGAGCCACTCTGGTCTATTGTGAGTCCCTGGATCGTGAGAGCGAACAGCATAGCTATGGTAACTAGAGACCACAGTTTGGAGACCACTCCGGTACGCCAGGTCTTGCCCAGCGACAACAGCAGCAGCAGACCCAGCCACAGGTTACCTGGATGATTATCATCGAAAAGTTGTACAACTGTCCATCTTCCATGTTGATCACCCCAACACTGTGTTCCTGCCAGGAGGGAGAGAAGAAGTATTGTGTTATGAGGTCTCCATACTCCAGGTTACATGGAAAAGACATGTAGCAGAGTACTTTAAATTCCACACAAATCTATGAGCAGCATAAATCTTTAAGGGTTGACGCATCGTATGAAATGGTTGGAAGGTTTAGGCTGTGTAGGCACAAATTTTGTTGGGTTCTCTGCAATAACTGGAAAATTCATCTTCTTATCATTTTTAAAGTTCATGTTAGCCTGTGTAAGTTATCATGTGCCAGTTTCATTAATCAAACTGGTTTCTGCAAAATAATAATTAGTGGATGTCTCTTCTGATCAAAAATAAATCACAGTGTCTTACCATGTTTGGTTATCTTGGGTTAAATCAACTTCATGTTCTTTTACGTGTCTATAACATCCGTGTGTCCTCAAGACACTGTTAAACAAAAATTATGTAAACTAAGCTTACACGAAGCTCATTCATTTTCTTAAAAATGAGAAAAGATTTGATTGATTTTGGCATTTTGTAAGTTCCCAAATTTACCGTTTTTTTTTCTTTTAAGAAGAAGAAGAAGAAGAAATTAGAAAAACTAAAATACTATTTTTCATGAAATAATTTTTAAACTCTATCATCTGCTTAGCGTCAACACTTTCATGCTAGTTACCTGACAACGCAACACCTCAGACATTTTTATGGGTTATTAACTTGCTCTAATTAATTTACATATAGACGAAATGTAAAGCGGCAGTATATACTGTATCATGCTGCTAGTACGGAGTTTACTTTCAAAATGGCGGATTGAAACAAATATTCGCAAGTGTTGCCATGTTCTGTCACCACACAAAAAGGCGCTGTTATAAATGGCACTAGTTTCGATGTGCCGGTCAGGTCTTAGTCAGATGATGACCCCCCGCTGGAGCTTCTGGTCATTGACGGAGGCCTTCCGCTGGCTTACGGTCCACCCTTTAAAAATTTATGGTCATAGTTATAACCATTTGTACTTCAATAGTTCAATGTGCCGTAAGTTCAAAATCTACCGTTATTTATGGTACCGCTTTTTTCGACAGTTTACTGTAATGTGTATTTTAGAATACTGGTCTCTTTGGGTCCTCTAAAAGATTAAAATAAATTAGGTCTGTGCATGTCCTAATTTACCATTTTTATTGAAGAAATTTTGGATATTAGCGTCCGTTTGATGGCTTGTGAATTCCTCTTCTGATTATCACTAAACCTCCAAAGCTAATACTTATTGCATTATGAATTTATTCCACACTCTGCACTATTCCAATCGCGTGCATTAAGGCACAAGGGACTAGGGTTATGGAACACGGGGATACCTTCCTCAGATCACACAGCAACTGAAATACAGTCATTATTATATTATTATTATTATTATTATTATTATTATTATTATTATTTTAGTAGTAGTAGTAGTAGTTGTAGTAGTAGTAGTAGTACTAATAGTTTTTTTTTAACAAGGCCGTCTCCCACCGAGGCAGGATGACCCAAAAAGAAAGAAAATCCCAAAAAAAGAAAAATACTTTCATCATCATTCAACACTTTCAACCATCACTCATACATATACATTGTCTTTGCAGAGGCGCTCAGATACGATAGTTTAGAAGAAATAACGTTATTAGAGGAACATGTAGGATTGGGGTACACGGGCGAAGAATAGTAGAGTTCCTTGGATCAAGAGACCACTGACATCAAGACAACTAACTTCCTTGAGAAGTGCAAGTCTTGAAGGGCAGGGGTCCCTTGATGTTGGTTTCCCCTCCTGGGAGGTGCCTTGATTTCGGAGAAGAGCTCTTAATCCAAGGAGCTGCATTTATCTCACCTTCCTTGGATCAAACCTGGATGCCTCTCGTTTCCCCAGGCCCTATATGACCCACCAACACCTCCTTCCCTATGGGTTTGGCACTTTTTCCTGATTAAAATCAGTAAAGTTAGTGGTGTAAAGAGCTGTTGATTCACGGAATTGGGAGTTACCTTTCCCTTTCTCGGGCCAAACCTGATTACCTTTCATTCCCTATGTACGGTTTTACCCCTTCGGGTACAGTGTTTCCCCACGAATAAAATAAAAATAATAATAAAAATTTAAAATTTAAATAATAATACAATGAATAAATAAATAAATATATGCATATGTTATGTATCATTTATTATGCCCGACAAAATTTTTTAATATTAGAGGTACACTAAATAGATTTATATAAGCTTTGAATAAAGCACTTTTTGTAAATTCATGTGAATGGTTACCTACAATTAAACTACTCTAGAAATTATGGAGTTGACGAGTGCAGTCAAAATTTGTGGTCTTTCTGCATCTACTAACATGCTCGAGTAGACGATGAAGATTTTTATTGGGATTATTAACCGGAAGAGTAGTTGACAGCCCAGTCGTGGTTGTCAGGATCCCGGAAGCGTGGTTAGTAGCCCAGTCGTGGGTGTCAGGTCCCGGAAGCGTGGTTTGTGGCCCAGTCGTGGGTATCAGGATCCCCGGAAGCGTGGTTAGTAGCCCAGTCGTGGATGTTAGGGTCTAGTCTAGGTTTTTTGGTTCTTCATTTTTAACAACATACAGCGGTTCCATTAATTCTTTACCTCATGGGCCCTGTCGTACCCATATTCGAAACTGTAAAAAGAGTCGCCTCCATTACATCCTCGTCTTGGTCGTTTATATTTTTTCTCTACCTGAGGCTCTAAAGTATTACCTGAAATCTTTGTGGCTCATGTACGTCTTCTACTTCCACTAATACACCTTGTTTCCCCGTCCCCGCCATGCAGTCTCTCTGCGCCCAGATAAGTCAATTGAGTATTTTGCACATTGTTATTATGTTTTATGGTCCTTCTTTCTTTTAAGGTTTTCCCAGTTCCTTTAGTCTTTCTTCGTGGTCAGCTCTCTCAGCGCAACCACCAGTCTAGTGGCAAACTGTTCTGGCTGACGTCCGCACTATGTGACACACTTTATATACGTCTTATATAACTCACGACATCGTAATGACGCGATTGCAAACAAAACCATGCCACGGGCGGGGTTGAACCTGCCCGTGGTCTGGAGTTTTATGACTCTGATCGCGGGTTCTAACCCTGCCCGTGGTATGATTCGTCTTACATATAATCCGACATTAACATTTCTTTAAGGTTCCTAAAGGCAGTTATTAGTTTTCGATGCTATTTGCTAAGCTTTCTCATACAGTGTGGAGGTTTAAAACATCAAACTGTACGTCATTTGCTCTATATTTATATTCAATGTGAGGCTTATGTTTCATTCCATCTTTACTCACTCCTCTTCCCCTTTTCATCCTCATTCTGTCTCTCGCTCTCCCTTTCTCTCCTCACCCAGCCCTTCCTTGTTTCCATGCAAATCGGTCATCCTGGGATGGAATATAGGTACTTACAGGAAGTAGAAGTCATTTGGACTGTAGAAATACTGGTCATCATGGCCGTGATGATGATGGCGGGGAAACCGGTCCAGAACCAGAACCAACAGCTGGTTTTCGTTGTCGGGGCAGGTAGTCCACGGTAATTCCTGACGCAAGCAATCGAACATGTAGCGCGCCAACCAGGCCAGCATCGTGCTGCTGTAACCCATCAGGATCACGCACGTCGCTACCATCCCCACACCCACACCTGTAATGATATTTTTTTATATGAACCTGCACTAGTATTCTCGAAGGTGGTATTCTCGAGCTAAGCAGTGAACTGACGATCTATGGCACAAGAGACATCTAAATTATTTATAAGTTAAAGAGATCGTACAAATAACGAACTGCGCAGAGAGAAGCAAGAAGTGAGGGACTAATGTAATTGAATTCTATGAAATAATGGCAAATATCAGAGGAGAGAGAGATGGGTGGACTGTATATTCATAGATTGTCTAAGGTACTGAGACTTTTCCCTCGCATTAAAACAAATATACAAGCTGGTAATCTAAGCTGGAGTGGCTGGCAGAGAGACAGTGAGAGGTGTCAAGATGGTGAAAGCAACAAGATTCACTTATTAAGCCCATACTCTTCCTGATATAAGTAAATGACCTACCACGTGAAAGTTTCTTGTATGCCAGTGTTTGCGGATGACATAAATTAATGAAAATAAAAACGGAGGAGTACATTAACAGGCTTCAGGAAGACTAACAGGTTACAGGAATGATTTGGCATTGCTAATGGAATTCATCCCCGGCAAAACCAATTTTGTGAGCGTCTCACTCAAAGAGAATAACATCCGCAGCGTATGCAGAGCTGGCAAAATTTATAAACATTTTCTAGAATTTTAATGTGGTGTCATTGCAAAAAATAATATGTACTGAGTCAAAAAAAGAGAATCAGTGTACAATAACAAGCATAACCATACTCTCAGAGGGGAATTTTAGGCCTAGCGTCCCGGTTTACCTGGAGTTTACCTAGAGAGAGTTTCCGGGGGTCAACGCCCCCGCGGCCCGGTCTGTGACCAGGCCTCCTGCGTGGATCAGAGCCTGATCAACCAGGCTGTTGCTGCTGGCTGCACGCAAACCAACGTACGAGCCACAGCCCGCTGATCAGGAGCTGACTTTAGGTGCTTGTCCTGCCCCGCTTGAAGACTGCCAGGGTCTGTTGGTAATCCCCCTTATGTGTGCTGGGGGGCAGTTGAACAGTCTCGGGCCCCTGACACTTATTGTATGGTCTCTTAACGTGCTAGTGACACCCCTGCTTTTCATTGGGGGAAGTTGCATCGTCTGCCAAGTCTTTTGCTTTTTGTAGTGAGTGATTTTTTTGTCAGAGGAAAGACAATCTCCCTGTAATAGGGTTTTATACATAGTGTTGTAGTGTGTACCACAGTGTACCTGGTATATGGATAATAAAAGAAAGGGTGAAATTTAAACTGAAGTGTTAGGCCCAAAGAGGCAGGTTCATGTTGTAAACAGTTGCCAGCAGTCGTCAGAACCTCCCACACAGGTCTGCTAGTGTACCTGACTTATAATTAGTGATACCAGGGAGTAAAACATTCCTGTTGAAATACGAAGAGGTGCAAAATCTCGAGGAAATACGGAAAGTGTACAGTTTTGTAGAAATATGATAAACAGTGTATAGTTGTTAGTACTTATTGTGATGGAGTGACGTATACAGTGTGTGGTAAACCTGTAGTTAGCAGCAGTCGCAATATACACAACGAAAATCATTATTCCTCCAGTAATCTTCATATACTGAAGCCATCGGCGCCCAAACACGCAATTTTATACTTTCTGTGTCAAACTGAACACATATTACTCTGTTTAATTTTCTTTCCAGTAGTCCTTTTCATGAGCTAGTCCAAAATCACCCAGTGAGCCTAATCCAGATCTGCCCGGATTCATCCAACGACTGGGTTCAAACAGATTCGTTGATAACATGGTATACCTCTGACTGGTTTCACTAACTGACGGGGGTCTAAGTGCCCTTATCAAACACTCAAACAGTAACTACAACAAATAGTTACAATACAGATAGACAGATCTACTGTTAAGGTGATCATTAGAAAAAAGATATACAGTGATCCACTAACTGGATTGCCCGGATTCGCTGGATTCGGGTGAATTCAAACGGTTTTGTTGGAAATAAAGCTAGATCAGAAGAACTGTTACAAAAAAATTAAATACTTCAGGGAATTATAGACTACTAACTAGTAGAGTTCTCAAGTATTGTAAGATGACCACCACCATGAAGATCTGTGTAGTCTGCAGAAAGGGTAAGGGACGAAAACAGGCCTGGATTGCTTGCCATCTCTGTGGTCAGTGATCCCATGGTATATGCAGGGACTTTAAACCAGTGACCACACTTGCCATAAACTCAGAGAGATATATTTGGGTCTGCCCAAACGAGATACACCTGTATGAGGAAATGACATCTATATTAAAAGATAAGAACACCAATAAAACATCTTTCTTGAAAGATATGTCAGCATGGTATGACATCTGGGAAAAAAAGATGGGTGGTAGGGACGGGGCTGTCTTGGACAGTGCTCGTGAGAGTGTGCTAGTGTTGTCCTGGAGGAAAGTGCTCCAGAGGGTCCTAGTGATGTCTTAGAAGATAGTCTTGTGAGGGTATTTGTGTTGTTTTGGAGGACACTGAAGACAACGTTCTTCAGTCCACAGAGGTTCAAAATAGAGATACTACTGGAGATGGATCAAAATGGGATGATGCCTCAGGGAATAGTGCCGACACACTACCAGCAAAACCTGGTGGACGCACTGATGTCCATACAAGGGTGAAAGATGGGGAGGAAACAGGTAAAATAAATGCACCAGCAGCGAACGTAGGTACAATAAATCTTAGCAAACAGAATCACAATCTATGTAAATACTATGCCTTGGGTATCTGCAGGCACAGTATATCTGGTGAAACAACTGGGACATGCACTTTTGACCATCCAGAAATGCAGCACCCACATGAAAACAGGAGAGTGCAAATCCCTTTGTAACTTATTTTACCTAGAAATGTGTCACTCATCAATCCATGAAAAGAAAATGCTACAATCCATACTGCCAGGCACATCATCTAAAGGGGACTAGAAGACACAGACCAGCCAGACTATGGGAAACAAAAGAGAGGAGCCACAACCTCTCCAGGGACAGAGGTTTATTAGGGCCAGGAGGGAAAAAAGACTGGCAAGAAATGACAGTAATCCTACACCACTTGAAAACACTTCTGGAGCAGAGGCACGTACATTAGCCTCTACTCCAGAACAACAGATATTATAGCCAGCAAATAAAACCCCCCTAAATTCTACCAATACAACATTTGTCTTTGCAAACATACAGGGTCTAAAACCGTCAAAAACAACAAATTCCTTACATCAAGGGACTGCTCATGAGTCAAATGCAATGTTTGCAGCATTCACAGCGACCCACATAAAGGATCATTATGACAACGAAATATGGATCTCACGTTATAACATATTCCGATGAGACAGACTAAACACGCAACAAGGGGGGGTTGGCCTTCATGCCACAGAGTTGCTCATTTGCACAGAACTACTAACCAGCTCAAATGATGTAGTTTTAGCGGTAAAGAATGAAACCAAAACATTGTCATTGTGGTAGTATACAAGCCTCCAGATGCAACTTCCCAGCAATTCCAGGAGCAGCTTGAGAAAATCGACTACTATCTGGAAAATCTCCCAACTCCTGCCCCAAACATCTTACTACTAGATTTCAACCTGAGACACCTAAAATGGAAGAGTATAGCAAACAATGTTTTAGAAGAGATCACGCCAGGGGCAGCTCAGCTGAAAATTCACACACGCACGAACTATTAAATCTCTGCACCTAATTCACCTTAAGTCAGCAAATAGTAGAACCTACAAGACTAGAAAATACACAGGACCTCATATCTTCACTAACAACGACGATCTGATACATAATATAACTGTATCAAAGACAATACACTCAGATCACAACATAATAGAGGTACAGACATGTATGCACGGGCTCTGAACCTGCAAAATGTGAGCAGTCATGAAGGTCTCTTCACGAAATTCAATTTCAACAACAAAAAACATACAATGGGATCAAGTAAACCATGTCCTAAATGAAACAAGCTGGGAAGATATCCTAAACAACACGGATCCGTAAAGTAAAAGGACACAAGTGCAACTAATGTGACATTTTATTGTGGCAACGTTTCGCTCTCCAGGAGCTTTATCAAGCCATTACAAACAATACAGGACACAGAGGGTATATAAAGGCTCAGAGTGAGGTGCAATATTAGTGAGGTACCATATCGAAGTTCACTAGTGGTAGTAGTAGTAGTAGTAGTGACAAAAATAATACAGTATGGTAGAGCAATTAATTCGTACATGAGTAAAAGGATATAAAAGCTATTACTTGGGTAGCATAAAAATAGGTTGGACTACTACTACTACTACTACTACTACTACTACTACTACCACTAGTGAACATCGATATGGTACCTCACTAATATTGCACCTCACTCTGAGCCTTTATATACACTCTGTGTCCATGTATTGTTTGTAATGGCTTGATAAAGTTCCTGGAGAGCGAAACGTTGCCACAATAAAATGTCACATTAGTTGCACTTGTGTCCTTTTACTTTACATATTGTCGGTAATTCTACCAACTTTATTACAACACGGATCCGATCATTTGCCATGAAAAAATGAATTCTGTGGTTCTTGAGATCTGCTCAAGACACATTCCATTAAGAAAAAGAAAGGGAAGATATAAACTAGAAAGAGAGAGACGTTCCCTATACAGACGAAGGAGAAGAGTCGCAGAGCTGCTGAGTGGGGCCAATATGTCTGAAATACGAAGGGAGGCACTAGTCAATGAAATTGCAAATATCGAACTTAAGCCAAAGGAATCTTATAGGAGACAAGAATCACAGGAAGAACTAAAAGCCATAAAGGAAATTGAAAAAAAAACCTCTTCTCTTATGCCAAATCTAAGGAAAAACAACATCCAGTATTAGGCCCCCGCTTTGGCATGATGGGACATACACAGATGAGAGCCAAGAAATGAGTGAGATACTAAAGCCCCAATACGACTCAGTGTTCAGCTAACCGCTGCCCAGACTAAGGGTCGACAATCAAATGAATTCTTTATGAACGACACCCAAAATTTGGTCATCCCAAAAAATCTCGGATATTATTATAACTCCACAAGATTTTGAAGAGGCAATAAATGATTGCCCATGCACTCTGTCCCAGGCCCAGCCCTCGTGAAACTCCGTGTTCATCAAGAATTGCAAGAAGCCCCTATTGCGTGTCTTCTGCATTCTATGGAAAGGGAGCATGGATATAGCGGTCATCCCACAAAACACTAAAAACAACAGACTTTGGCCCACTCCACAAAAGGTGAAGAAAATTTAAAATTGCAAAGAATTACAGACCGATAGCATTAACATCCCATATCATAAAAATCTTTGAGGGGTTCTAAGAAGCAAGTTTCGATAACCCCCCTAGATACCTGGAGTTTACCTGGAGAGAGTTTCCGGGGTCAACGCTTCCCGCGGGCCTGGTCTGTGACCAGGCCTCCTGGTGGATCAAGCCTGGATCAACCCAGGCTGTTTCTGTTGGCTGCACGCAAACCAACGTACGAGCCACAGCTCGGCTGGTCAGAAACCGACTTTAGGTGCTTGTCAGTGCCAGCTTGAAGACTGCCAGGGGTCTGTTGGCAATCCCCCTTATGTATGCTGGGAGGCAGTTGAACAGTCTCGGGCCCCTGACACTTATTGTAGGGTTTCTTTAACGTGCTAGTGAAAACCCCTGCTTTCATTGGGGGATGTTGCATCGTCTGCAAAGTCTTTTGCTTTCGTAGTGAGTGATTTTCGTGTGCAAGTTCGGTACTAGTCCCTCTAGAATTTTCCCAGGTGTATATAATCATGTATCTCTCCCGCCTGCTTTTCCGGGGATACAGGTCCAGGAACCTCAAGCGCTCCCAGTAATTTGAGGTTTTTAAATCTCCGTTTTTGGCGCCGTGAAGGTTCTCTGTACATTTTCTAGGTCAGCAATTTAAACCTGCCTTGAAAGGTGCTGTTAGTGTGCAGCAATATTTCCAGCTTAGATAGAACAAGTGACCTGAAGAGTGTCATCATGGCTTGGCATCCCCCGTTTTGAAGGTTTCATTATCCATCCAGTCATTTTTCTAGCAGATGCGATTGATACAATGTTATGGTCCCTTGAAGGTGAGATCCTCCGACAGATCACTCCCAGGTCTTTGACGTTGGTGTTTCGCTCTAATTTTTTGGCCAGAATTGTTTTGTACTCGATGAAGATTTAATTTCCTCGTGTTTGCCATATCTGAGTAATTGAAATTTCTCATCGTTAAACTTCACATTGTTTTCTGCAGCCCACTAAAAGATTTGGTTGATGTCCGCCTGGAGCCTTGCAGTGTCTGCAATGGAAGACACTGTCAAACAGATTCGGGTGTCATCTGCAAAGGAAAAACGGTGCTGTGGCTGACTTTCTTGTCTACGTCAGATATGAGGATGAGGAACAAGATGGGAGCAAGTACTTGTGCCTTGGGGAAAACAGAGCTTTTCACCGTAGCTGCCTCGGATTTTAAACTCTGTTGACGACAAACTCTCTGTGTTCTTTAGTGGGGAAATTATAGATCCATCGACCGATTTTTCCTGTTATTCCTTTAGCACGCATTTTGTGCGCTATTACGCCATGGTCCACACTTGTCGAAGGCTTTTGCAAAGTCTGTATATATTACATCTGCATTCTTTTTGTCTTCTAGTGCATCTAGGACCTTGTCGTAGTGATCCAATAGTTGAGACGACAGGAGCGACCTTTTAAAAAACCCCAAACAGTTTACACAACCCAGGGCAAAAAGGGTTTAGAGCAGGTCGCTCCTGCCTGTCCCAGCTACTGGACCACTATGACAAGGCCCTGGATGCTGTAGGGGATAAAAAAATACAAATGTAGTGTACACAGACTTTGCAAAAGTTTTCAAAAAGTGTGACCATGGTGTAATAGCACACAAAATGCGTGATAAAGGAATAACGGGAAAAGTTGGTAGAGGACTACAACCTTCCTGACAAATAGAACACAAAGAGTAATAGTAAACAGAGTAAAGTCCCAGGCAGCCACGGTAAAAAGCTCTGTTCCACAAGGCACAGTACTTGCTCCCATTCTATTCCTCATCCTCATTTCTGACAAAGAGATGTAAGTCAATAGCTTCGTGTCTTCCTTTGCGGATGAAAACCCGGATTACCATGGCAGTAAACCTGCATCGAAAAACACGCGAGACTCCAAGCGGACATCAACAAATCTTCGAATGGGCCACTCAAAACAATATGAAGTTCAACGAGGAGAAATTTCAACTACTCAGATATGAGAAACTTGAAGAAAAAAAAAATGTGTCACGGTATACAACAAATTCTAACCATACAATAGAGCAGAAAAAATAATGTGAAGGACCTGGGAGTGACAATGTCAGGGATTTCGCCTTCAAAGACCACAACATGTATCTATTCATCTGCTAGGAAAATGGTAGGATGGATAATGAGAACCTTCAAAACTGGGGACACTAAACCCATGATGATTCTCTTCAAGCGCTTGTGGCCCTCTAGGCTGGAATACTGCTGTACACTAACTGCCCCTTCAAGGCTGGCGAAAATTGAAAGTCCTGAAGATTTGTACAAAGAACTTTCACGGCACACATAAGTACGGTAAGGCACCTGAACTGCTGGGAATGGTTGAAGGTCCTTGTTCTGTATTCCCTCGAATGCAGGCGAGAGAGATACATGATAATATACTCTTGGAAGGTCCTGGAGGGATTGGTACTAAACCTGCACACGAAAATCACTCCCTATGAAAGCAAAAGACTCGGCAGGAGATGCAACATTCCCCCGATGAAAAGCAGGGGCGCTACGGGTACACTGAGGGAAAATACAATAAGTGTCCGGGGCCCAAGACTTTTTAATTGCCTCCCAGCATACATAAGGGGGATTACCAATAGTTTTCAAGAAGGCACTGGACAGGCACCTAAAGTCAGTACCTGACCAACCGGGCTGTGGTTCGTATGTCAGCCTTCATGTGGCCAGCGGTAACAGCCTGGTTGATCAGACCCTGATCCACCATGAGGCCTGGTCTGAGACGGCCCCGAAACCTTCTCCAGGTAAACTCTAGGTAAACACTGCATGTGTAGGATCAGTGTTCGAGTGCTCAGTTTCACTCGAGAAGTTCAGAGGTTTGCTACAAGACTTTTGTCATAAGTAAGTAAGTAAGTAAGTAAGTTTATTCAGGTATACACAAATACAATTACATAGATTATCATACATAGCAGCATATGTGTAGAGAACCTAGGATAACCCAAAAAAGTCAGACAGAGTGACTTATTTCCATTGGGGTCCTTTTACCTTATTATTATAATATAAAGGTTATAATATTTTCTTATTATTCTATAATGAAGATAACATCTTATTATCATACTAAAAAGACTATCTACTACACGAGAGTCATTAAGACTATCTACTACACGAGGGTCATTAAGACTATCTACAATACGAGGGTCATTACTAGGAATAAGGTAAAATTTACACGTATGTTAGATAAAAAATAGAAAATCATTCCCCTCCCTTTCTGTAGCTACATTCATCAGACACCTTTTGGCACTCTTGAACTGGTTCATGCTATGACTGGCTTTGACATGTGCGGGCAGTCTGTTCCATTCCTTTATTGCTGTACAATAAAAGGTGTTTGAAGCCTGGCCAATGACTGTGGGTACTACAAAGTTGTGCTCTCTCCCCCTAGTACTATGATTGCTTTGGTTCCCAACCTTGACAAAATTGACAGCAAGATATTCTGGACACTGTTTGTGAGCAATTTTATAAACATGATTTAGCTTCAGTTGTTTTACTCTGTCTTCATAACTATAAAGACATGAAGAGAGTTAGATTTTACATCACTAGAAGACCAGAGACCCGGAGGAAACATGGTGTTAAGATACACACAGATAATATGGGTATCACAACTTGATATGGAAGAAAATGGAATGAGGGGATATAAGAAGAAACTAGAAGTCAATGTATGAGAAAGGTGAGCAATTGAAATTAAGTAGGAATGGAATGGTAGCCAGCTCACTCTATTAGTTATAAAACAGTATAAAGGGGCCCCTGGATCCAGTAAGATGCACCAGTTAACCAGAGTGCAGGTGCGGGGCGCAAGAACTGAGCACTCAATCTCCCAAAGATACAATTAGTTGCAGTAACGTAATGTAACCCACGTTAGCCTGCCCAACACTATCGTTGGTTAATCTACATTCATTAGATATTACTTAATATTAACAAGTGATGGTTTTCGTTTAGTGACGTTCAGGCTGACTGTCGACATGCTAGTGTAACAACGAATTTAGTGCCTGCAAGTATGTATTCGTAGATGTTGAAACGCTATTACAACAATAAATCTGGAGTGCATCTGTATGCATACTGATCTATATAACGTAATCCACATTCTCCCCCTCCCTCCTTGTTTTTCTTATGTATATTTGTTCCCAATATGTAACTCGCTCTAACCACTTGTTACCCATCATTGAGTATACAGCGCCGATGTAGAACTCCCACAAAGACACTAAGTGAAACACGAGAGAACGCGAGGAAGATCATCTTGACCGGTAGCTGAGCAGATAATAATAAGGCAGTAGTGACCTAGGAGGAGGAGAGAGATGACCTGTAAAGAGCGGGAGGCACCTGAAGATCGTGATGACACGAGTGAGGAAAACTGAGCCAAGGTCTGCTCCGGGAAACACAAAGGGACGCCCAATACGATCTCAATACAGCGTATGCAGTGAAAAACCCAGCTGCAGTGTTCAAAAAACATATGCAAATCATCACAAAGTCAACTTATTAGCTACAAACAAGTTACCGTAATACAAAATTAGCATTAACAGTCATGAATATAAAACTTCGTTCTTAATATGAGGAAGGAGCTTGGTATTTCTAGTATCAGTGATAGGATTGTTGAGATTAACACTGTACTCGGTATTAGAATATTAAGAAATGAACCAGACACTGTCACAATGAAACTTACTAAGTGTCTCGAAGTAAAAAACACACAGATCTAAATGGATTGTGAAAACGTGGAATTGCATTAATTTTTTATAACCTGCGTGAACTGTATCACTGTAGGCAACAAGAGCATTTCACCCTCCATGGAAGATGTGTTCATTTAAATTTATCACATACCTGCAAGTCCCTCCCAAGAAGCTCATTGCTAGAAAATCCCTTCCTTAAATCACTTGTTAAAGCAACTGCTCAGAAAAATTTCTCGCCTAGCTGGTAGTAATAAGTTATCACAAGTTATATACACTGATTGATCAAAAACAGGAGTCTTCTGGCAGGGCTGCATCTGCTCTTGTTGCCACCTCCCTAGTTAAGAACGATAATAAATTTGTTGCGTTAAGCATAAGAATTAACAACTGGGCGTCTACACTGTAAACTGAATTGTTTGCAATCCTAATGGCGCTGAGCTTGACTATCATCATTACTGATTCTATGTCATCACTGAATGCTCTTAACTCATATAATGACTCCAACAACATGCTCATTAGAGAAGCCAGGTATAGATACTAAAAAATCCGGGACAAAGGAATTACTGTACAGTTGCTATGGATCCCATCACACATTGGATTACTCCTTCATGATAAAGTTGATATGTTAGCCAAGAAAAGTACCCAGAAGGAGAATGTAGAATATAACTTTGGTTATATCGTGTCTAGCTTTTGGAATAATATTAGGAGAGAAATAATTTAAAGAAAATGATTGTTATAGGAATGCAGTTTAAAGCCTGAGTAGATCTATAACCCACATGATAACATGAACGTAGATAAGTATGTTTATGGAGCAACTTGCAATGTGAACAACTGACTGATGTTGTAGTGGCCAGGCTTAGGCTTGGTTACAAGTACTTCTGGCAGTTTTGGGAACACACAGATGATGATCAAACTAAATGTAAATTATGTGATCAGACATTGGTCACCGTCTTGAACACTATGTGCTTAATTGCCCACTTATTGAGGACTACAGAGCTAGACAATATATTAATGAAAAAAAGATACCAGATATACTAAACAAATTACCTAAATTTGCTTGTAACAGATAAGTGAACTGTAGATATGTAGATATAAATCCTATATACTCCTGTTAACCCTTTGGGCCTAAATTCCTAGGCCTTTTTGTCTCCATATGCAATGCGCAACCGTCCACAGGATGGATATGGGGCGCACAATAAACTAGCCAACTTCGGTGGCAAAACTCTAAATCTTTGTTTGTTGAATTTTAATGATAGTCCACCTCAGTCTGCTCAGTTCGCATCCCAGTGTAAGAGTTTGAAATTATAGTTCTAATCACAGTTCTAATAAGAGTTCGAATTCCACAGATACATGAAAAAAAATTTTTAAATTGTCAACTTACACCTTCGTCACTGCTCCATTATAAGCGAGGGCGGGAGTCTGACGAGAGAGGAGAGGCCAGTGCTAGGCAGAGGTGCTGCAGCAGGTTGGTGGCACCGAAGGCAAACACTGGTTTCATCCTCCTCTATCTGGTCCTGGCCCCCAGAAATGTCACAGACTCTATGTCGTCTTCAACACGGACGTTCCCCACGGGTGGGCTGTGGGGAGCCTGCACATAACACATCTAGGCTTCAACAGACATAATTATGTAAAAAACATCTTGGCTTTTAAAAAGAAAATAATTATGGGAACACATCTAGGCTTCAACAGACATAATTATGTAACACATCTAGGCTTCAACAGACATAATTATGTAACACATCTAGGCTTCAACAGACATAATTATGTAACACATCTAGGCTTCAACAGACATTAATTATGTAACACATCTAGGCTTCAAAAAGACATAATTATGTAACACATCAGGCTTCAACAGACATAATTATGTAACACATCTAGGCTTCAACAGACATAATTATGTAACACATCTAGGCTTCAACAGACATAATTATGTAACACATCTAGGCTTCAACAGACATAATTATGTAACACATCTAGGCAGCTAGTCTGCGGCTGCAGCCACAGCAAGCAGCAACAAGGCTGCTCCTATATCTTGCCGTCCCCTGGGCCTATCCGAGCTCCAGTGATGGCCAAATTGCAAGTACTGCTGCAACAACATGCAAGGAACCTATAGTGACTTGAAAACTGACGGTGACGACAACGAAATGGACTAAATATGACAAAAGAGGGACCGGCATTCAAGTACCAGACCTGCTGCCAGACGTGAACCACACATGAGACGTTTTCCACTACTTTGAAATAACTGACCTCCATATCAACTGCACCAGTGTTCAACGGGAAGACAACATGGCAGAAAACCTGATCAACAAAACTCCAAGGAAATGACAGGTCTGTTGGACTTTTTTTCGATCAGTGCCAAACGAGGAAAAAAATTCAGCATTTAAACATGGCTGACCGGCATCCAAACACCAGCTACTGCCAGATGTACAACTACAAAGTGAAATTCTCATCTTTACTGACGTTCATCTGTACTGACAGTAGCATCATATCTGTACCACCATCATATCACCTGTACCAGTGTTAACGAGAGGGAAACACAGGAGACATCATCAAATCAACAATACAAAACTCCAAGGTTATAGGTCGGTTATCCCTCAGTGCCAGTCGTGGGAAAGAAGTGAATAGTTAAACAGTCAAGGTTAATGTTTTAGTAGCTGACCTATATTCAGCTGACCAGTGTACAGTGAGAGAAAAGCAGAAAACGCCAAATATATCTATAAACTCAAGGAAAGTCAGGTTGTAGGTGGCGTTTACTGCCCTCAGTGTTTTAAAAATGGCTGAGTCAGCAGACCAGGTCAGGCAGTCAACAACACGACACAACCCCCGATAAATGGAATTGAGGGGGATTTGGAAGGATAAAACCATTGATTAAATCTTTCTGGTCTACCAGAATGGAAAGGAGTTAGAAGTTAATAGGTGAAACCAGACAGTGAAGTGAGGCGGGAAGGGGAGTGTGTAATAAGGGGTTAACTGAAAGGGGTTTGTGAAGTTAAGGGAAAAGTGAGCAGTGAAAAGGGGTTTGAAGAAGAAAATTTACTAGTAATTCAGTGGTGATTGCTAAAACAGATACTAATGTACTAGGTAGCTGGAAAAGAGAAATAATATTATTGTATATGAGTAAAAGAGCGAAGAGTGAAAATGGCAGGCATTAGGGGGGGTACAGGCTGCCATAATTATATTTATCTTTCTCCTTCAATTCCATGAAGAAAAATCAGTCATGGGGGCTGGAAAAGGTGAATGGAGTAATAGCGCCCTGGACAGTAAAAGCCCAACAGTTGCCATCCTACCAGAAAAGTATATGTCACTATCGCCGCAAGGTATGGCACCACCGCATACCCAAACAAAAACAGTGGCACACAGCTCTTATTGTAGCGCTCTAAAGTGGTAATATCCAAATCAATCCAGGACCTCAAACTACTGTGCAGAGGCAAAACAGACAGATAAATGACGGTAATAATGAAGGTCTAGTAGCTAGGAATGATACCCTTAACTCCATATGTAATGCATACATAGGTCAATGTGACACAATACAGCCATTATTATCTCAAACACTACCAAACAGGTGCATACACTGTACTAAAGTACGCATGAAAAACAGAAAAGGCACCTTATGTAAAATGTGTAAGGGGTGGGTGCATGATGGATGTATGTACAATTATAGTAACGGTGCCAGAATTCACTTTGTGTTTAACAAATGCACTTTGGCACAGTTACCCTTTAGCAATGACATTGATTTTCCTAATTTTAATACATATGACCCATTGCCATATACTGATGATTATAATTGTTTTATGAAAACAGGCCTTCACTTTATTCATGTCAACGAAAGATCACTTCTTCCTTAATTGGCAGAGATTAGGATTCTAGCTAACAAAATTAGGGCGGCAGTTATAACCATCTCTGAATCTTGGTTGGATAATACGGTGACTGACGACGAGGTCAAAATAGAAGGTTACAATATAAAACGCTTAGATAGGAACAGAAAGGGTGGTGGAGTATGTGCCTGCATTAGAAATGACTTAGCTTACAACCCAAGACCTGATTTAAATAACAATAAACTGGAGATTCTATGGTTTGAAGTGCTGCTTCCCAAGACCAAACCCATCTTAGTAGGAACTAGTTACCGCCCTCCAACCCAGGACCAGTTCTTAGGAGACTTTTCCAGAGTCTTGTCCGGAGTTGAAAACAATTGCGAGACAATAATACTGGGCGACTTCAATATCTGTTTTCAGCAGCAAAATAACGGGCTATGCAAAAGGTATAAGCAAATTCTAGGTTTAAATAGTTACACTCAACTAATTAATACACCAACCCGGATCACACAGTTCTCAGCCACCCTAACTGTCCACATACTTATTAACCGCTCTGAGAACATTAGTCAGTCAGGCATCATTACCACAGGTCTTAGTGATCATTTCATCATTTACTGCACCAGGACAATCACTAGGGATAGGATAGGCCTACACAGGACAATAAAAATGAGGTCAACTAGAAACTACAGTAAAGAAACACTGGTAAATAGGCTACACAATTGTGACTGGACAGTGATAACAAGTTGCATGGACTTAAACGATGCCTGGGAAAAATTCAAAACAATGTTCACCGTTATCCTTGATAATATTGCACCAGTTAAAGAGGTTAGGATTAAACGAAGAACTGAACCCTGGATGACTACTGAGATATTAGATAATATGAAATTCAGAGACCAGCTGCTAAAAAGATTTAAAGCAAACAGACAGGATATTGCAGCACTAAATGAATTCCAATGGGTGAAGAACAGAGTGCAGAGACTTATAAAAGGAGCACTATTGCTCAAAAATTGAAGAGTATAAGCATAACCCCAGAAAGCTCTGGCAACAACTAAAACAGTTGGGGTATAGCCATAAGCCAGTAGATAGGTCTAACATAGTACTCACTATTGATAACGAGGTATGCCACGATACATCTAAGGTGGCAAATTGTTTTAATTCCTACTACACATCTGTTGCATCAATATTAGTAAGTAAACTACCAGCTGCATCAAATACCTTTAACACAGACTCTGATAAGTTTCAAACATACTATACCAATAAAGGGGTAACCCCAAACAGTTGTCAACTAGTAAGTGTATCTCATGACTTTATTCAAAAAGAACTAAGCAGGTTAAACCCAACTAAGAGCACAGGCCCGGATAACATCCCGTCTAAGTTCCTAAAAGATGGTGCTTCTGAACTGTCAATTCTTATTGCTCACATAATAAATCTGTCAATCACCACTAATACCGTACCGGAGGGGTTCAAGGAGGCCAGAGTTACTCCTATCTTCAAGAAAAATAGTAGGTCTGATGTAAGCAACTATAGGCCTGTTAGTATACTCAGTATAATATCCAAAATTCTAGAGAGGGCGGTGTACTCTCAAGTAGTTAAGTACCTTAATGACAACAACATTCTCCATAGCTATCAATCGGGCTTTAGAAGATCTTGCTCAACCGATACCTCCCTAATTAATCTGATGGAGACTAAAGAATGGGACATGGAGAGGAGTAGCTCAATATTTATCGAAATATTCCCGATAATCTTTCGTCATATTATGGCCTATTTTATTCAGCCTAGAGTATATAACATGTTTGTATGTTATTTAGAGTGTTTATTATATCATATTAGATCAATTCTGATAGACAAATAAGCCGTAAAGTTGATATATAAGCTGATATAAGCGTAATAATGGGTGATTCCTGGCTGGCACCTGGAGCGGTGGAACACTGCCGAGCGTTCCCATCTGGTTCCGGCAGTCACTAAGTCTCGGGATAAGTCCCGCCTACTATTTTATGATGCCAAATAGTCAGTTATTATATTAGAAAGAATAATGCAAGAAAAGGCGATAAAAAACAAGAAAATAACTCCAAAAAATATATAGGCCGTGAGCAGACTCGGTACCAACATCGCCGTCACCATACCTGATATAAATGACTATAATTTCTTGTAGAAACGTCGTAGAACATTCATTCTGGTACCATTGTGTTGCCAAAGAGTTGAGCTTTTTTTCAGTATATATAACTCAATATCCATATTTTTTCGATTTTTCGGTGAGCGCGCGCGGCAAATTGCCCTACAGCCCCCTTAAGTCCTACCTTAGCAACAGGAGACAAATAGTCAAAATCAACAAAACGGAATCAGAGCCCCTGCCGATAGCATGTGGAGTTCCACAAAGTAGTATTCTGGGTCCCTTATTATTCTTATGTTATGTCAATGACATGCCTATCAGTGTCAAGTGCAAACTCCTACTGTATGCAGATGACAGTGCTCTGTTAGTGTCAGGTAAAGACCCACGAGATATAGCTAATGTTTTAACACTGGAACTGGAGTCCTGCAGCAAATGGTTAGTAGACAACAAACTATCATTACACCTCGTGAAAACTGAAGCCATTCTCTTTGGCACATAAACTGAGAAGGGTAAATAATTTTAATATCCAGTGTAATGGGGAGCCCATCACTTTTGGTTTCATCAGTAAAATATCTGGGAATCCCCTTTGACCCATGCATGTCAGGAGAATTGATAGGGAACAGTGTAGTAAAGAAAGCGAATGCCAGACTGAAGTTCCCGTATAGACAAGCACAGTGTCAACCTACTGAGGCTCGCAGGACCCTATGTCTAGCCCTTATACAATGCCATATGGATTACGCTTGCTCTTCATGGTACTCTGCCTTGACAAAAAAAAAAAAACTGAAAGGTAGACTGCAAATCACCTAGAACAAAATCGTAAGATTCATTCTGGGGCTGGGACCAAGAGAGCATGTAGGCCAAGATGAATTACAGCAGTTGGATATGCTGAATGTTGAAGACAGAGTAAAACAACTGAAGCTAAATCATGTTTATAAAATTGCTCACAAACAGTGCCCAGAATATCTTGCTGTCAATTTTGTCAAGGTTGGGAACCAAAACAATCATAGTACTAGGGGGAGAGAGCACAACTTTATAGTACCCACAGTCATTGGCCAGGCTTCAAACACTCTTTATTGCACAGCAATAAAGAAATGGAACAGACTGCCCGCACATGTCAAAGCCAGTCATGGCATGAACCAGTTCAAGAAGAGTGCCAAAAGGTGTCTGATGAATGTAGCTATAGAAAGGGAGGGGAATGATTTTCTATTTTTTAGCTAACATACGTGTAAATTTTACCTTATTCCTAGTAATGACCCTCGTATTGTAGATAGTCTTAATGACCCTCGTGTAGTAGATAGTGTTAATGACTCTCGTGTAGTAGATAGTCTTTTTAGTATGATGTTATCGTCATTATAGAATAATAAGAAAATATTATAACCTTTATATTATAATAATAAGGTAAAAGGACCCCAATGGAAATAAGTCACTCTGTCTGACTTTTTTGGGTTATTCCAGGTTCTCTACACAAGTGCTGCTATGTATGATAATCTATGTAACTGCATTTGTGTATACCTGAATAAACTTACTTACTTACTAACACATCTAGGCTTCAACAGACATAGTAATGGCTTCAACAGCTATAATAATGGAACACATTTAGGCTTCAACAGACATAATAATGAAAGTTTTTTTGTTGCCTAAAGGGGCGACTGTATAGCCCCTGTAGACTAGGTAACGTTCGTCAGGAAAAAGAACAAGTTTTCCTGACGCGGTATGATAACCCCCCGTTTGGGGCTTTTGGTCATTTACCGAGGCCTTTCCCCCTGGCTTCTGGGCCCCCCTCCTTTAAAAATTTGGCAT
>NC_069410.1:1538563-1551063 GCF_026875155.1 Cherax quadricarinatus
TACTTGGATGAATGTATATGGGATGAGGGACCAGGTTGTGACAACACAACGTTAATCGTCTGTGTTCATTTAGACAATGAGATTTATAATTTTGAGTAAGAACTGATACTGTGTTCTTTTATTTATTTAATGTATTGTGTTGTTTTAATAAAAATATAAAAAAAAAAGTAATACTATGCTGTCTTGAGTTTATTCTCTTTAAAATGCATGATTTAACAAGATAGTTATAATGGCTGTTGGTAAATGGTTTTCGTTGCCTTGATGTACTTTCCCTATTAAATTTAATCTAAATAGCCAGAATGTATTTAATTAGACCTTAAACAGGCTCACACCGACCCCCCCCACCCCCAAGCTGGAAGGGGTCGCTTCGCTTACCCGTAACTCAAAGGGGCCCCGCCAATCTGAATAGCCTAGGGCCCGGAGTGCATATAATGGGTCCAGGGACTAGGTCCCAGCACTCTGTTAGCTAAGCAGTTATAGTAATAATAAATAATTTAAAAAATAACACATTTCAATTACAGTACTATTAGTCACACAATGAATTCAGTCACAAACTACTTTGCAGTGAAGTAAATTCAGTGTTACAGTCACTCTGGTCTAATACACTGATAAACATGTACTGTTAATCAAGTTACAAGTTACAGATGTCCACCACTTTTTGTATTTCACCAAATTTCGTAAATTTAGATGTAGGCCCTGATATTGCTTGTGCTGCACTTGCCATTTTAGTATGTGCAGCAATATTTCTTGTAAATTCATGAATATCAGTCTTACTGATGTTTCTAAGGAGAACTTCCACAAATCACCTAAGAGTTACTCTTTAATGGTTACTCTGTATAATTCATTTTCCTATCCTATAATAGATAAGTACTAAACTGACCCTTGAAGTGGCCATTGTAGCCTCCAACACGTTGGTCATTCTCGTCTACAGCTTCGAGGTGACCACCATGGTCGGAAAGGAAGTAAACAATAGTATTTTCATTTAAGCCATGTTCTTCAAGGGCAGCCAAAATGTCTCCCACGCCTTGGTCCATTTCTTCAACATTATCACCATATCTGCAATCAAGAAATTTTATGAAGATAAGTGACATATACCGTGCTAGAAATGAGAGAAACCAAAAGCAGGCCATGTGCAGAATACAGATACCTGGAGAGGGTTTCAGGGGTCAGCGCCCCCACGGTCTGAGGCCAGGCCTCGTGGTGGATCAAGGTCTGATCAACCAGGCTGTTATTGCTGGCCTCACGCAAACTGACGTATGAACGACAGCCCGGCTGGTCAGGTACTGACTTTAGGTGCCTGTCCAGTGCCTTCTTGAAGACAGTCAGGGGTCTATTGGTAATCCCTCTTATGTATGCTGGGAGGCAGTTGAACAGTCTTGGGGCCCTGACTTATTGTGTTGTCTCTCAGTGTACTCGTGGCACCCCTGCTTTTCATTGGGGGAATGTTGCATCTCCTGCTGAGTCTTTTGCTTTCATAGGGAGTAATTTTTGTGTGCAAGTTTGGTACTAATCCCTCTAGGATTTTCCAAGTGTATATTATCATGTATCTCTCTCGCCTGCATTCCAGAGAATACAAATCAAGGGACTTCAACCGTAATTTAGGTGTACAGTGTATTCCAGCCTAAATATTTTACACATCAAAGAAAGGAATCTATTAGTCATTAATTAAATATTGCCAATAGATCATATAAATGAAACTGCAAGACACTCATAATATATTGTGTAGGTTATTATGGTGATTTCAGCTCATTATTCCAACTGCTTGTATAATTAAGATGTTAGATTAAGACTTACTTAAAATGTTGTAAATAATAAGGACTGAAAAATATCTACCTTGTATATTATTCCTACAATAGCACTTACATGTCTATACTTATTTATAGTTATCTGAATTTTCATTGAGGTGCTAAAAATGCTGTTTACAACATAGACCAAAATGTATACTAGGTAAGTGTGGTATAATGTTCCCACCTAGAAAAATGTAGGCAAATTAGAAGCTAAAAGATGAGGTGCAAAGTGCTTCTGTGAGCTTAAAAAAATTATAGAATTATATAAGATTATATAAGAATATGAAAGATTAGATTGGGAAGATTTCTTGACACTACCAATAAGAACAAGTCACCATAGTTTTAAACCTTCCATGCTTGCTGCGTCCAGCCATGTGTGATGCTGTGAACATTGGCGTGTGAACATGAGCAAAGGAATGGTAAAGAAAAAATGGTTGTTCGTCTTGTGAATGGTCAGCAATGAACTTGACTGAGTGGCCCACAAGTCTCTGGGAAAGTCCTTCCAGCAGCAGTGGCTGCTCCACCACTTTTTCGTCGTGCATCAGTATTCCATTCATATACTTGTCCATCCATGGTGATACCTGCATTAAACATACCAGAATTACTCCTACCATGCATTTGATTAAAGTATAAAATGTGTATGCATGATTATATATTAGTCACAATTTTATACATCATATATATGATACTATAGGCTTTTCTCTGTCTTCATATATCACTAGAAACAGGAAGCCCATGGCCTGTCGAGGCTGTATGTCTGAATTTTTGCATCCAGTTACTGGCCAGATTCAATGAGTAGGCGAGTTCTTTATCTACAAACAATCTTGGGTCTATCTAATCTTAATTATGGGGATCAGGTATATTCCTCTGCTTCAGATGCTATTGAAGGACTGCATCAGATGCTATTGAAGGACTGCATCAGATGCTATTGAAGGACTGCATCAGATGCTATTGAAGGACTGCATCGAGGACTGGACTGTGTCTTGGTACCTTTCGATTATCTTCAGTCAAAAACTTTTATAAATGTATAATTTAAACTCCTTTCATTACAAGACCATCAGGATACTCGATGCCTATACAATTTAGTTCGCTTTCACGACTCTGCATCCTATCGAATAATAACATATTAATAAAGAGAGTGGTGAAGCAATGTAAAAAGAGAGCAAATGAGAGAGTGGGTGAGTTTACCTGGAGTTTACCTGGAGAGAGTTCCGGGGGTCAACGCCCCCGCGGCCCTGTCTGTGACCAGGCCTCCTGGTGGATCAGAGCCTGATCAACCAGGCTGTTGCTGCTGGCTGCACGCAAACCAACGTACGAGCCACAGCCCGGCTGATCAGGAACTGACTTTAGGTGCTTGTCCAGTGCCAGCTTGAAGACTGCTAGGGGTCTGTTGGTAATCCCCCTTATGTGTGCTGGGAGGCAGTTGAACAGTCTCGGGCCCCTGACACTTATTGTATGGTCTCTTAACGTGCTAGTGACACCCCTGCTTTTCATTGGGGGGGATGGTGCATCGTCTGCCAAGTCTTTTGCTTTCGTAGTGAGTGATTTTCGTGTGCAAGTTCGGTACTAGTCCCTCTAGGATTTTCCAGGTGTATATAATCATGTATCTTCCCTCCTGCGTTCCAGGGAATACAGGTTTAGGAACCTCAAGCGCTCCCAATAATTGAGGTGCTTTGTCTCCGTTATGCGTGCCGTGAAAGTTCTCTGTACATTTTCTAGGTCGGCAATTTCACCTGCCTTGAAAGGTGCTGTTAGTGTGCAGCAATATTCCAGCCTAGATAGAACAAGTGACCTGAAGAGTGTCATCATGGGCTTGGCCTCCCTAGTTTTGAAGGCTCTCATTATCCATCCTGTCATTTTTCTAGCAGATGCGATTGATACAATGTTATGGTCCTTGAAGGTGAGATCCTCCGACATGATCACTCCCAGGTCTTTGACGTTGGTGTTTCGCTCTATTTTGTGGCCAGAATTTGTTTTGTACTCTGATGAAGCTTTAATTTCCTCATGTTTACCATATCTGAGTAATTGAAATTTCTCATCGTTGAACTTCATATTGTTTTCTGCAGCCACTGAAAGATTTGGTTGATGTCCCCCTGGAGCCTTGCAGTGTCTGCAATGGAAGACACTGTCATGCAGATTCGGGTGTCATCTGCAAAGGAAGACACGGTGCTGTGGCTGACATCCTTGTCTATGTCGGATATGAGGATGAGGAACAAGATGGGAGCGAGTACTGTGCCTTGTGGAACAGAGCTTTTCACCGTAGCTGCCTCGGACTTTACTCTGTTGATGACTACTCTCTGTGTTCTGTTAGTGAGGAAATTATAGATCCATCGACCGACTTTTCCCGTTATTCCTTTAGCACGCATTTTGTGCACTATTACGCCATGGTCACACTTGTCGAAGGCTTTTGCAAAGTCTGTATATATTACATCTGCATTCTTTTTGTCTTCTAGTGCATTTAGGACCTTGTCGTAGTGATCCAATAGTTGAGACAGACAGGAGCGACCTGTTCTAAACCCATGTTGCCCTGGGTTGTGTAACTGATGGGTTTCTAGATGGGTGGTGATCTTGCTTCTTAGGACCCTTTCAAAGATTTTCATGATATGGGATGTTAGTGCTATTGGTCTGTAGTTCTTTGCTGTTGCTTTACTGCCCCCTTTGTGGAGTGGGGCTATGTCTGTTGTTTTTAGTAACTGTGGGACGACCCCCGTGTCCATGCTCCCTCTCCATAGGATGGAAAAGGCTCGTGATAGGGGCTTCTTGCAGTTCTTGATGAACACACAGTTCCATGAGTCTGGCCCTGGGGCAGAGTGCATGGGCATGTCATTTATCGCCTGTTCGAAGTCACTTGGCATCAGGATAACATCGGATAGGCTTGTGTTAATCAAATTTTGTGGCTCTCATAAAAAATTCATTTTGATCTTCGACTCTCAGTCTGGTTAGCAGCTTCCTAAAAACTGAGTCATATTGGGACTTGAGTAGCTCACTCATTTCCTTGCTGTCATCTGTGTAGGACCCATCTTGTTTAAGTAGGGGCCCAATACTGGACGTTGTTCTCGATTTTGTTTTGGGGCATAGTAGAAAAAATACTTTGGGTTTCTTTCGATTTCATTTATGGCTTTTAGTTCTTCCCGCGATTCCTGACTCCTAAAGGATTCTTTTAGTTTAAGTTCGATGCTTGCTATTTCTTGCCCAGTGTCTCCTACGCATTTCAGATATATTGCCCTCTTTTACCCGCTCTGTTATTCTTTTCCGTCGCCTGTAAAGGGAGCGCTGTCTCTTTCTATTTTACATCTACTCCTCCTTTTTTCTTAGGGGAAATAAGCCTTGTGCATAAAATCGAGTGCCCCCGAGTTAAATTTTCTGTTCTAGGCATAAGTTGGGGTCTGTGTTGCTTAGTATATCTTCCCAGCTTATATCGGTTAGGACTTGGTTTACTTGGTCCACTTTATGTTTTTGTTATTGAAGTTGAATTTGGTGAATGCTCCCTCATGACTATTCTCATTATGTCGGTCTGGGGCTCCGCGCATACATGACTGAACCTCAATTATGTTGTGATCTGAGTATATTGTTTTTGATATGGTGACATTTCTTATCAGATCATCATTGTTAGTGAAGATGAGGTCTAGTGTATTCTCCAGTCTAGTAGGCTCTATTATTTGCTGGTTTAAATTGAATTTTGTGCAGAGATTTAAAAGCTCGCGTGAGTGTGAGTTTTCATCAGAGCTGCCTCCTGGAGTTATTACTGCATCAACAAATTTTGTTGAAAATAAGAAAAAGTTTTGGAGTGAGATTAACAAGTTAAGAAAGCCTAGAGAACAAATGGATTTGTCAGTTAAAAATAGGAGAGGAGAGTTATTAAATGGAGAGTTAGAGGTATTGGGAAGATGGAGGGAATATTTTGAGGAATTGTTAAATGTTGATGAAGATAGGGAAGCTGTGATTTCGTGTATAGGACAAGGAGGAATAACATCTTGTAGGAGTGAGGAAGAGCCAGTTGTGAGGGGGTGGGGGAAGTTCGTGAGGCAGTAGGTAAAATGAAAGGGGGTAAGGCAGCTGGGATTGATGGGATAAAAATAGAAATGTTAAAAGCAGGTGGGGATATAGTTTTGGAGTGGTTGGTGCAATTATTTAATAAATGTATGGAAGAGGGTAAGGTACCTAGCGATTTTGGAGAGAGCATGCATAGTTCCTTTGTATAAAGGCAAAGGGGGTAAAAAAAGGAGTGCAAAAATTATAGGGGGATAAGTCTGTTGAGTATACCTGGTAAAGTGTATGGTAGAGTTATTATTGAAAGAATTAAGAGTAAGACGGAGAATAGGATAGCAGATGACAAGGAGGCTTTAGGAAAGGTAGGGGGTGTGTGGACCAGGTGTTTACAGTGAAACATATAAGTGAAAGTATTTAGATAAGGTTTAAAGAGGTCTTTGTGGCATTTATGGATTTGGAAAAGGCGTATGACAGGGTGGATAGGGGGGCAATGTGGCAGATGTTGCAAGTGTATGGTGTTGGAGGTAGGTTACTGAAAGCAGTGAAGAGGTTTTTACGAGGATAGTGAGGCTCAAGTTAGGTATGTGGGAAAGGGGGAAAAATTATTTCCCAGTAAAAAGTGGGCCCTTAGACAAGGATGTGTGATGTCACCGTGGTTGTTTAATATATTATAGATGGGGTTGTAAGAGAAGAAAATTTGCGAGGGTCTTGGCAAGAGGCGTGGGAGTTAAAAGATAAAAAAATCAACACAAAGTGGGAGTTGTCACAGCTGCTCTTTGCTGATGACACTGTGCTCTTGGGAGATTCTGAAGAGAAGTTGCAGAGATTGGTGGATGAATTTGGTAGGGTGTGCAAAAGAAGAAAATTAAAGGTGAATACAGGAAAGAGTAAGGTTATGAGGATAACAAAAAGATTAGGTGATGAAAGATTGAAAATCAGATTGGAGGGGAGAGTATGGAGGAGGTGAATGTATTCAGATATTTGGGAGTGGACGTGTCAGCAGATGGGTCTATGAAAGATGAGGTGAATCATAGAATTGTGATGGGAAAAGAGTGAGTGGTGTACTTAGGAGTCTGTGGAGACAAAAAAACTTTGTCCTTGGAGGCAAAGAGGGGAATGTATGAGAGTATAGTTTTACCAATGCTCTTATATTTGGGGGTGAAGCATGGGTGATGAATGTTGCAGCGAGGAGAAGGTGGAGGCAGTGGAGATGTCATGTCTGAGGGCAATGTGGGTGTGAATATAATGCAGAGAATTTGTAGTTTGGAATTAGGAGGAGGTGCGGGATTACCAAAACTGTTGTCCAGAGGGCTGAGGAAGGGTTGTTGAGGTGGTTCGGACATGTAGAGAGAATTGGAGCGAACAGAATGACTTCAAGAGTGTATCAGTCTGTAGTGGAAGGAAAGGCGGGGTAGGGGTCGGCCTAGGAAAGGTTGGAGAGAGGGGGTAAAAGGGGGTTTTGGTGCGAGGGGCTTGGACTTCCAGCAGGCATGCGTGAGCGTGTTTGATAGGAGTGAATGGAGACAAATGGTTTTTAATACTTGACGTGCTGTTGGAGTGTGAGCAAAGTAACATTTATGAAGGGGTTCAGGGAAACCGGCAGGCCGGACTTGAGTCCTGGAGATGGGAAGTACAGTGCCTGCACTCTGAAGGAGGGGTGTTAATGTTGCAGTTTAAAAACTGTAGTGTAAAGCACCCTTCTGGCAAGACAGTGATGGAGTGAATGATGGTGAAAGTTTTTCTTTTTCGGACCACCCTGCCTTGGTGGGAATCGGCCAGTGTGATAATGATAATAATAATAAAGCTGACACTTTCAATTGTCATTCTTCTTATCGTGTCCTATTAACTTTCATCTTCAAACTATGTAGTTGTTTATCCAAGTCTACGTTCCTTTTCTTTTCACTGTATTATTTCATTTCTATTCTCCCTTTGGAGGTACCAGTGATTAGAATATGCCCCCCCTAAAGTTTAATATCACTGCTATGGATATGTGCTCCCTCTTTTTTGACTATTTTCACATGCATTTACATGCTACTGTTGTGTACACTGATGGCTCTAAGTCCACTGATGGTGTGGGATATGCAGTCATTTTTCCAGATATTGTAATATAAGAATGCTTACCTGATTTGTGTAATATTTTCACAGCAGAATTATATGCACTTCTTGCAGCTGTCATCTACATTCTCTTCCTACTTCATTTGTTATAGATTTTGACTCTCAGAGTGTATTGCAAGTTATTCTGAGCCTAAATTCCTTGCCTCCTATCATCCTTTCATTCAACCCTGGCTGAGCTGCCTCTTCAGCTAGCATAGGGACATCGTCTTTTGCTTGGTCCCTGGTCACTCTGATGACCAGGACCTGTCCGTCTCACAGATATACTCAGAACAGATGTTTTCTAAGAACATCTAGGATTGATGGCAATGTTGCTGGTCCAGGTTAGAGAACAAAATAAACTGACTGATTAAACCACAGTTAGGCTCTTGGTCGACTATTTTTTTATTGTATTTGGGAAAGGGGTCTACCTTGATTGCATATTGGCCATTCAAGACTGACACCTATCACATGGAGAGACTCCCCGCCACTCTGTGCAACTTGTCAGGTTTCATTTACAGTAGAACAACACCTTTCACTTCATTCTTCTATTGACCAAAGAGTACGCAGGCTTCATTTTCGATACGTTTTTCAGCTACTGAGTGCTTTCGTTACCTACTCTCCTTTCAGAAAGCCCTATTTTCACTACAAATGCACTCTATAACTTTTTGATTGAAACTGATTTAGTGCGACAACTTAGAATTCTTTGCTTGCTTGTGAGTTTACATTATCATGTTGCACTACTCCGGGGATTTCGGCGATGACTTTCCTCATTCAACCATTTGGCACTTGTCACCCGGAACGGGTTGAGCTCAGTTTTTTTGTTGATGTGATAAAAATTATTTTAAAATCTGCCTTAAAAGCTAAGTACACTATGGTTTATGCAGTTAATTCTGTTATATACTGAATAATTCAGTACATTACTGATATAAGTATAACATTTGTCAGGAAACAGGACAAGTGTTTCCTGACTCTGGTATTAGTCACATGATTTTTTTTTCTTATTCGCCGGCATTCTCCCGGCCCGGGTCTTTTCCAAGTAGTGGTGACCTGGCCTTGGCTCCCTATCTGGGGAGTATCTCGAGACCTAAGTCTTCCATGGGAGGAGGTACAAGTACCTCCTCATCTTTGGGACCAAGTGTCCCCAGGCCTAGCCACAGTCCCCGCCCTCACGGGGCTCGTAGGGAGAAGCTAGGCCTCTGGTCTGCCATCTGCCCCGCCCCAAAGGGGCTTGTGGGGATGGCAGTCTTGTGAGCTGCAGGTGGTAGCACCCGCCGCTGGAGCTTTTGGTCATCTGACTGAGGACTTTCACGGGCTTACTGGTCCACCCCTTTAAAATTCATGGTTATGATTATAACCATTAGTATATACAATACCGGAGAAAGCGTTATTTTCATACTTATGACATTTCTTGTAAATACAGTGTACAGTAGAGTTTATTCCAATTACTACATCCAAATAACTTTTTAAAAGATTCTTATATTCCTGTTTAAGACATGTATATAATAGAAATAAAAAAAACTGAAGATCTGGCAAAAATCTTTTCTTGATGTACTGTGCATAAAAAGGCAAGAAATAGTATAGATTGAGCTGTAAAAAATACTATACTCGTACAGTAAAGCTTCCATGCATCTTACATGACAATTTAACTTAGATTACCACATACCTGCCACCAGATTTTATTATGGAAACTGTAGTGTGTATGAATGAACCAGCTAGCAGCCAGGACGAGTGTCACCAGCACCAGACACACTGTGACAACACTACGCCGCCACTTTAACAACCAGAGTGTCACTGCACTCACTAACCACAATGACACCAACACCTATAGCAACAAAAATTAGTGTTTTTATTTATATAAATATATTTCTTATTGCACTCTAGTCATCTTTCAAAATGAGGACAGAAAACTATAGCTCTCATGGAAAATTTTTAAATCCTCAATAATTTGCTGAATTTTCATACATGTGCTACATCGATAAGAAAAATTTGACAATCATATTATCACAATGTTGCGGAATAACTGTGTATAACACTCGAATTTAAATGCACATGCTATGGTCATTATAATATTACTGTAAATAAGCAGCACTTAAAAACATTGTCAGTAAGCTGTAAATAAGGCATCAACGGAAATAAGTCACTCTGACCTGAGTAATTCTAAGTTTGCTCTACATTATGTATAATATATATGATACAGATGTGCTCTGGTATGTTGTTCCTTCGAGGTGAAATGCCTTGAAGCTTTCATACTACATTACCAAAGTGGAGAGGCTTTGGAGTTTGGACTGTTGAAGCCTTTATCACTGATCTAATAATTAAAAGATTCTACCTCAAGAGCTTTTTATCTTAGAATTTTAAATGTTGTGGACAAAATAGCAAAGATGTGTATTGTTAAAACACAATCCAAATGAATTTACCTGTAAAACCTGATTTTACACAAATATCTTTGTAAAAATAGTAAAAAAAAAAAACATCTGTGCACTCCCATTATCGTAAAATGTTCTATGCTGAAAATCTAGAAAGGATGGAACCATATCAAACTGTGTATGTATTTATATTTGTGACTCACTTGGTAGAAGGGGTCACTCAATGGGAAGATCCAGAAGGGGTGATCCCCTGCCATTTCATTTAGAAGACTTAAAGGCAATCCATAAAATGACTGAAAACCATGCAGCTGTGGCCCTCGACAATCTTGTCCCAGCAAGCCACATCTCTGTCCCAGGTGCCATTTACCTGATGTCATACACATAATGGCACTCGTAAATTTTATGCAACGCACAAAATTTTCATATGGCTTTCATACATTTATCATAGTTCAGCAATAGTAAGTGACTTTGTATACTGTGTATTGTAATACAGTATACAACACTATATGAATTTTATATATATATATAATATATATATATATATATATATAATATATATATATATATATTATATATATATATATATATATATAAAATATATATATATATATATATATATATATATATATATACAGTGGACCCCCGCATAACGATGGCATCACATAGCGATTATTTCGCATACCGCTTACTTTAATCGCAAAATTTTTGCCGCGCATACCGATTAAAAAACCCGCTCACACGATTTCGTCCGAGACGCGTCCAATGTGCGCCCTCACCCAGCCTCACATGTGCCGCCCGTGCCATTGTTTACCAGCAGCCTCCGCGCTAACATCCAAGCATACACTCGGAATATTTCATATTATTACAGTGTTTTCGGTGGTGTTTCTGGAAAATAAGTGACCATGGGCCCCAAGAAAGCTTCTAGTGCCAACCGTACACCAATAAGGGTAAGGATCCCCATTGAAATGAAGAAAGAGATCATTGTAAGTATGAAAGTGGAGTGCGTATTGCCGACCTAGTCAAGTTGTACAAGAAACCCCAATCAACCATCGCTACTATTGTGGGCACCAAAAAAAACAATCAAGGAAGCTGTTGTTGCCAAAGGTTTAACTGTGTTTTCGAAACAAAGATCGCAAGTGAGGGAAGATGTTAAAGAGACTCTTATTGGTGTGGATAAATGAAAAACAGCTAGCAGGAGATAGCGTCTCTCAAGCGATCATATGTAAAAGGCTAGGAAGTTGCATGAGGATTTAATTAAAAAAAGGCCTGCAACTAGTGATGATGTGAGTGAATTTAAGGCCAGCAAAGGTTGGTTTGAGAGATTTAAGAAGCGTAGTGGCATCCATAGTGTGATAAGGCATGGTGAGGCTGCCAGTTCGGACCACAAAGCAGCTGAAAAATATGTGCAGGAATTCAAGGAGTATATAGAAACTGAAGGACTGAAACCTGAACAAGTGTTTAATTGTGATGAAACAGGCCTGTTCTGGAAGAAAATGCCAAGCAGGACCTACATTACTCAGGAGGAAAAGGCACTCCCAGGACATAACCCTATGAAAGACAGGCTTACTCTTCTCATGTGTGCCAATGCTACTGGTGATTGCAAAGTGAAGCCTTTATTAGTGTATCACTCTGAAACTCCCAGAGCGTTCAGGCAAAAGAATGTCCTCAAGGATAATTTGTGTGTGCTGTGGAGGGCAAACAGTAAGGCATGGGTCACTAGGGAATTTTTCTATAACTGGTTACACCATGCATTTTTCCCCCAATGTGAAAGATTACCTAACTGAAAAGAAATTAGAACTTAAGTGCCTCCTGGTGTTAGACAATGCCCTGGTCATCCTACAGACGTGGCAGAGCGACTTTATGGGGACATGAAATTCATTAACATCAAGTTTTTGCCTCCTAATACCACTCCTCTCCTGCAGCCCATGGACCAGCAGGTTATTTCCAACTTCAAGAAACTGTACACAAAAGCTCTGTTTGAAAGGTGCTTTGTAATGACCTCAGAAACTCAACTGACTCTAAGAGAGTTTTGGAGAGATCACTTTAATATCCTCAATTGTGTAAACCTTATAGGTAAGGCTTGGGAGGAAGTGACTAAGAGGACCTTGAACTCTGCTTGGAAGAAACTGTGGCCAGAATGTGTAGACAAAAGGGATTTTGAAGGGTTTGAGGCTAACCCTGAGAGGATTATGCCAGTTGAGGAATCCATTGTGGCATTGGGAAAGTCCTTGGGGTTGGAGTTAGTGGGGAGGATGTGGAAGAG
>NC_069410.1:1553563-1559101 GCF_026875155.1 Cherax quadricarinatus
AATCGCCAGTGTGATAATAAAATAATATATATATATATATATATAATATATATATAGATATATATATATATTATATATATATATATATATCTATATATAGATATATTTATATTTATTTATATTATATATATCTTATATTATATATTAATTATATATATATATTTATATATATATATAATATTTATTATATATATATTTTATATATAATTTGGTAGGCTTTACTACTGATCTTGTAAATTTGGCGTCATTTAAATGGTTTAGAAAACCGATAAGTTGAATAATGAGACACTAGCAAAACATTTCCTCAATAAAGATTCCCCAGTGTTGCACAAGTGTTTCTTATTCAACTGGTGTTATTCTTGATGTGTGCTGCAAAATTACTTAGTCGGCATTTATCATTCAACAAATTATTAAACCATAATATTAAAACTTGTCTACATCATATGTCACAGATAAATGGTTTATGTTTACGGAGGATTTCAATTTTTTTTTTATATAATCAAAGACGGGGAAAATTACTGAATGCTCTAATACTCTACCATAGTTTTTAAATACAAGAATTCATTTATTTTCACACTTAGTTAAGAGCTTTAAATCACTTATTTTTATCTCACACTGAAAATATTACAACTTTATTACTTCAAACAGTAACTAATAACATTCCAATTAAATTTAATATAGTCATTCATAATTTATAGCCCAAATGATCCTGTACTCTATCTTACGTTTAGTTATGTTGCATATAATCTGGAACCCTGGTTAATATAAGTGTTAGAGAGGTGCTTGGGTACAGTGAAGCAGATATTATACAAACCTACTGCAGCAGTAGTGTAGTTGGCAGCACTTAAAGCTGTGGCAAGAGTTACTTCATCCAGAGGAAGTCCAACTTTGCTAGCAACATGGACTATCACAGTGGGTGTACCTTCCTCGGCCACAAGACCTGCATTGTAGCCGTATTAAATGCTGTCCTACAGGTTATTAGAGGTAAACAGTGCTACAGATATAACATACTTTTACTAGTCAATTAAACAGATAATATTTTACTTGACTACTAATTGACTCAAGAAATCGTAATGAGACTCTATGACCGCGGGTTCAATCCCGGCCGGGGGTATGGTTTGACTACTAATTCAAAAACAACGCCCACACAACTCTTGCGCATTCCACTAAATATCCCGTGTTTCAAAACGTCCCCCCACTTCTGGTGTCCCATCTTCTACACCCACCTATGTGGGTTGATCTACCATAATCATCCTGTATCTAATCACTCTTTTGATGTCCTCGGCTCCAGACGTCCCTACTTCAACGCCTCGTTAGTCTCGCTCTTCGAGGTTCTTCTCTTTACGAGCCTCAGTATCGACGAGACTCGTGCGGACTCCTCTTCCCAGTCGTCCTCTACTTCTCAAAAGTCAAAAAGGGGTTCGGTAGCACCTCCTACCCATCTTCCACCTCCTTCATTTTGCTCTCCCTGTCTCTGTACCTGGTTACTTCCCTCGTCACTGGCTCAGTTGCAAGTGCAGAGGTTCGCCTCCTCCTCGTTAGTGTGTGCCTTCCTCCCTTTTCCCTCCCAAGTTTCTTCCTCTTCTGCCCCCTCCCAGGTTCCTGTCTCTTCTGTCCCCTGCCACGCTTCTCCAGTTCCTCCACCCTTTCGCCCCCCTACCTTGGTACAAGTACAAGCAGTTCCAATCTTTGGGGGCTCGTCCTCCCCTACCATTCCCAATTTTGACTCCCATGCGAACATCTCTGAATGTCCGAAACACTTGAAGCAATCTCGGAATATATTGCAGAGACCAAGCCATCAGTGGACACTGATCCACTTCGCTCTTTCTCTCTCCTCTGCTCCATCGCCGCGACTCCTGTCTACACAGCGCACGTTCCTTCGCTGGCTTGAACATTTCCACTGCCTCCGCATGTGGACTTTTCTAACCCTTCTAGTCCGTAGGAACCTTACTGCGGATTTCAAGTATCTTTATCATTGCACAATCATGCCTTTTTACGGTGGAATATGCGCGGCCCTAAGGGGTAATAAAATAATTATAAAAATAAAAAAAAATAAATACCGGGGTGAGCTTCAGATTGTTACTCTCCAGTGTGCCTTGTTGGTGTTTGTTACAGGAACAAAAGTTGCCACTCTGCTGCTATTTTCACACATCTCAAGGCTTATAATTTATTGTATTCTTCAGATCCTTTTCCTGATGGGGACTTTAATGAAAGTGCCCTCTTCTTCCGCACTGATATTCCGTACCATCAGCTATTTGTTATACTTCGCTGCATTGCACAGCAGCCGTAATCCACTTGCATAGGTGGTATCGCTCTTGTTCTTTATATCTCTCTCCTTCTGGGACATTATCTAATTCCGGATTTGGCCTTTCTTGTTTCGTCCATTGCCGCAACCGATTCTGTTGCTTGGTGATTTTGGTGCCACCATTTTTCTCTGGGGAGGGTATCACTGTGATTCCCGTGGAGTTCAGTTAGGGCTTTTCTTGCCACCACCCCCTCCAGTTTTAAATACAGGTGCTCACACCCATTTTGATCCTCGGACTCATTGCTCTCTCTTGCTTCGATCTCTCAGTTTGCTCTTCCTCCGCCGCATTAGACTTTACTTGGTCTGTTCTCACGGGACCTTAATGACAGTGATCATTTCCCATATCATTCTTACTTCCCTTTATTCGCCACCTCTTCGCCACACGCTGGCATATTTAATCAGGCAAATTGGACCTTTTTACTCACACCTGATCTGTTTTTAAATGACGGTTCCTTCTTCGTCTCCATCGATGAGGCTTTTGCACCTCTTCTCGTCCTCCGTTTTCACCGCGGGCTTCTCGTTCTATGCCCCAAACTTCGGGCAGGCATTCTCGGAAATGCGTGCCTTGGGTGGTCTCCTGCTTGTGCTCGTGCCAGTTCGTTTGAGCGCGCTGCATGGGCAGGTTACCCGGTACAAGGAACACGGAGCGATCCTTGATTTTAAACAGAAGCGTGCGATCGCTCTCGCCGTGTCATCCGTGACCCCTGAGCGCACTTGCTGGCGAGATTGTTGGGTCTCCACCATCACCTCTGTTCCTCTATGAGTGCAGTCTGGAGAAGAGTACGAAAACTGAGTGGTAGAAGTTCTCCTGACCCGGCTCCGGTTCTGGCGGTTGCCGGTGTTTGATTTTTTTTATAGCAAACCCAACTAGGGGATGTTGCCAATGAAATTGTGCAATCATCTGGTCCGTATTTCTCGGGGAATCCATCTGTGCCCCTCATTTCTTTCCCACAGGTCTGCCAGAGAGTTGGGCACCCTTGACTTTTCTTCTCTCAGAGAAGAACAGTATAATGTGCCTTTTAACTTCAAGAACTGGAGGCAACAAATCAGCTTGTCCGTCTCGGCATGCTGGGCTGACGACATTATTTCGTAGCTACTACATTTTCATCAGTCAAAGCCCTTGCAGTCCTATTGGCCTTTACAATTTATTTGGTCACAGGGAGTTCTTCCAAGCTGTGGAGGTCCGCCAGTGTTCTCCCTTTCCGCAAACGGCGGCACCTGCGGGACATGGAAACTCCCACTATCGTCCCATTGCTCTTGCCAGTGCGGTTTTGCAAGTAGGTAATGGAAACGTCTAGTATATAGAAGTTTTGGTTTGGTATTTTGGGAGACACACAACCAGTCTCTCCACTCAGTTCAATGTGGCTTTCGTGAGGGACGTTCTACCATAGACCCCTTACTGCGCTTGGATGCGTATGTTCGTGGTGCCTTTGCGAATAACCACTCAGTTGTTGCCATGTTTTTTGACCTTGAGAAGGCATATGACACAGCTTGGAGGTATGATATTTTAGCCCAAGCCCACTCTTAGGCCTTCGAGGCAATCTACCATCCTTCCTTAAGAACTTTTTAACTGACAGGCATTTCCGTGTTCGGGTTAATGATGTGCTCTCCCCGGACTTTGTCCGAGCTGGGGGTGTCCCCCAGGGATGTGTTCTGGGCGCAACACTTTTTCTCCTTGCTATTGGTGATTTGGCCTCTAGTCTTCCATCAAATATTTGGTCATCACTCTGTGTTGATGACTTCGCTATTGCCTGTGCAGGCGCTGACTGTCACCTCCTTGCAGTTTCTCTCCAGCATGCAGTCGACCGTGTTTCCGATTGGGCCGCCACACGTGGGTTTAAATTTTCCAGCACTAGAACCCACCAAATCACTTTCACTAGACGCTCTGTCATCTCTGATCGTCCTTTGTACCTCTGTGGCTCGCGTGTCCCTGAACGTGATGCAGTCAAGTTTCTGGGCCTCCTCTTTGATCGTGGGTTGTCCTGGAAACCTCGCATTACCTCTCTGAGGGCAGCTTGTCGCAGCCGGCTGAACCTTCTTAGAACCCTTGCTCGTCTTTCGTGGGGAGCTGATCGTCGAACCCTCCTTCACCTGCATTCCACCCTTATTTTGTCGAAGCTTGATTGTGGTGACCGGATCTATTCAGCGGCATCTCCTGCTACTCTCTCTAGCCTTAGCCCCATTCATCACCAAGGATTGCGTTTGTGCCTTGGTGCTTTTCGCTCTTCCCCTGTCGAAGGCCTCTATGCAGAAGCGAGCGTTCCATCCTTATCCGATCGCCGTGATGCCCATTGCCTGCGCTGCTATGTGCGCTCTCGTGATCTCCGCAATCCTTCCATTTATGGGGTGGTCACTGATATTGGTGGGCATTCTTTATTTGTTCGCCGCCCCTGCTTGCTCCGTCCCTTCTCTCTTCGCCTTCATTCGCTCTTGTCTTCTCTTCAACTACCACCTTTCTATGTACATGTAGCATCTCGCTTTTCCCTGCCCCCCTGGGAAGTTCCAGCTGTTCGAGTCTGTTCTTTCTCCCTCCCTTGCTCGAGAGCCCAACTGTCTGCGGTCGCTTCCCGCTCTCTTTTTCTTGACCACTTTCACTCTCATTCTCATGCCATTGCTGTGTACACAGATGGCTCTAGGTCTTCTGACGGCGTGGGATTCGCAGCAGTGTTTCCGGACAGCGTCGTACAGGGGCATTTACTGTCTTCAGCTAGTATTTTTACTGCTGAATTATATGCCATCCTTGCAGCACTTATCCGTATTGCATCTATGCCTGTGTCATCATTTGTGGTTGTCTCGGACTCCCTTAGTGCTTTGCAGGCTATACAAAAATTTGATACACCTCACCCCCCTTTGTCCTCCGTATCCAACTTTGGCTACGCCGCATCTTTTTCCCAAACATAAAGATATTGTTTTTTGTTGGGTCCCTGGTCATGTTGACGTACAGGGGAATGAACAGGCAGACACTGCTGCGCGATCAGCATACATGACCTACCAGTTTCTTTTAGAGGTATTCCATGTACGGACTATTTTGCTGTAATATCTTCCCACCTTCACACCCGTTGGCAACAACGTTGGTCTACTATGCTCGGCAACAAACTTCAGTCTATTAAACCGAGTATAGGTTTACTGGCCGTCTTCTTTCCATGTCGAGGTTGGGAGACTCTCTCTCCCGTTTCGCATTGGCCTACTCCCTCTTACTCATGGATATCTCATGGAAGGCTCTTGCTCCTCTC
>NC_069410.1:1559601-1582116 GCF_026875155.1 Cherax quadricarinatus
ACTGGTGAGTGAAGTGGTGATTGCAAGCTGGTGAGTGCAAGCTGGTGAGTGAAAAGCGGTGAGTGCAAGGGTGAGTGAAAGCGGTCAGGGCAAACGGGTTGATTTGAAGCTGGGGGGCAAGCTGGTGGTGCAAGCTGGTGAGTGCAAGCTGGGGAGTGCAAGTGGTGGGCAAGTGGTCAGTGAAAAAATGGTGAGTGCAAGTGGGTGAAAAACTGGTGAGTGCAGCTGGTGAGTGCAAGTAGCGGTGCAAGCTGGTGAGTGCAAGCTGGTAAAGTGCAAGAGCGAGTGCAGGGTGAGGCAAGCGGTGGGCAAGCTAGCGAGTGCAAGCTGGTGAGTGCAAGCTGGTGAGTGCAAGCTAGCGAGTGCAAGCTGGTGAGTGCAAGCTGGTGAGTGCAAGCTAGCGAGTGCAAGCTGGTGAGTGCAAGCTAGCGAGTGCAAGCTGGTGAGTGTAAGCTGGTCAATGCAAGCTGGTCAGTGCAAGCTGGTCAGTGCAAGCTGGTCAGTGCAAGCTGGTGAGTGCAAGCTGGTGAGTGCAAGCTAGCGAGTGCAAGCTGGTCAGTGGAAGCTGGTCAGTGCAAGCTGGTCAGTGCAAGCTGGTCAGTGCAAGCTGGTCAGTGCAAGCTGGTGAGTGCAAGCTGGTCAGTGCAAGCTGGTGAGTGCAAGCTGGTGAGTGCAAGCTAGCGAGTGCAAGCTGGTCAGTGGAAGCTGGTCAGTGCAAGCCGGTCAGTGCAAGCCGGTCAGTGCAAGCCGGTCAGTGGAAGCCGGTCAGTGGAAGCCGGTCAGTGGAAGCCGGTCAGTGTGAAGCTGGTCAGTGCAAGCGTCAGATGGGAAGCGGTCAGTGCAAGCCGGTCAGTGGAAGCCGGTCAGTGGAAGCTGGTCAGTGGAAGCTGGTCAGTGGAAGCTGGTCAGTGGAAGCCGGTCAGTGGAAGCCGGTCAGTGGAAGCTGGTCAGTGCAAGCTGGTCAGTGCAAGCGGTCAGTGCAAGCCGGTCAGTGGAAGCCGGTCAGTGGAAGCGGTCTGGAAGCGGTCAGTGGAAGCCGGTCAGTGGAAGCCGGTCAGTGGAAGCTGGTCAGTGGAAGCCGGTCAGTGCAAGCCGGTCAGTGGAAGCCGGTCAGTGGAAGCCGGTCAGTGGAAGCCGGTCAGTGGAAGCTGGTCAGTGGAAGCTGGTCAGTGGAAGCCGGTCAGTGGAAGCCGGTCAGTGGAAGCTGGTCAGTGGAAGCTGGTCAGTGGAAGCCGGTCAGTGGAAGCTGGTCAGTGGAAGCCGGTCAGTGGAAGCTGGTCAGTGGAAGCTGGTCAGTGGAAGCTGGTCAGTGGAAGCTGGTCAGTGGAAGCCGGTCAGTGGAAGCTGGTCAGTGGAAGCTGGTCAGTGGAAGCCGGTCAGTGGAAGCTGGTCAGTGGAAGCTGGTCAGTGGAAGCTGGTCAGTGGAAGCCGGTCAGTGGAAGCTGGTCAGTGGAAGCTGGTCAGTGGAAGCTGGTCAGTGGAAGCTGGTCAGTGGAAGTGGTCAGTGGAAGCTGGTCAGTGGAAGCTGGTCAGTGGAAGCTGGTCAGTGGAAGCTGGTCAGTGGAAGCTGGTCAGTGGAAGCTGGTCAGTGGAAGCCGGTCGTGGAAGCCGGTCAGTGGAAGTGGTCAGTGGAAGCTGGTCAGTGGAAGCTGGTCAGTGGAACCCGGTCAGTGGAAGCTGGTCAGTGGAAGTGGTCAGTGGAAGTGGTCAGTGGAAGCTGGTCAGTGGAAGCTGGTCAGTGGAAGCTGGTCAGTGGAAGCTGGTCAGTGGAAGCCGGTCAGTGGAAGCTGGTCAGTGGAAGCTGGTCAGTGGAAGCTGGTCAGTGGAAGCTGGTCAGTGGAAGCTGGTCAGTGGAAAGCTGGTCAGTGGAAGCTGGTCAGTGGAAGCTGGTCAGTGGAAGCTGGTCAGTGGAGATGGTCAGTGGAAGCTGGTCAGTGGAAGCTGGTCAGTGGAAGCTGGTCAGTGGAAGCTGGTCAGTGGAAGCTGGTCAGTGGAAGCTGGTCAGTGGAAGCCGGTCAGTGGAAGCCGGTCAGTGGAAGCTGGTTCCCACTGAAGCAAGAGTGGTACTGTTTTAACTGTTAAGTCGCTCCTACGAGAAACTCTACAACTCTAAGCCACTCTCCAAATACTTTAGAGTCAAATTTTGAAAAATGATTATGAGAATTTTATATCCTTAAAAATTTCTTAAGTTTTACACAGAGGAAGAGTTTTACCATAAGATTGTTCATCACAGCGTCCCATAATGATGTCAGGACTCCCGGTGACACGGACCACCGTCATCACAGCGTCCCATAATGATGTCAGGACTCCCGGTGACACGGACCACCGTCATCACAGCGTCCCATAATGATGTCAGGACTCCCGGTGACACGGACCACCGCCAACTTGTATATATAACAAGAATATCTTTTTTTCTGGTGTAAAAATAAGCCATTTTAATTAAGATAGTGAAAACTCAGACCAGAAAATATTAACATTGTGAGCTGTGATTCTGGTCTCTGACCTCAGTGTTTAAAGAATACAGTCAACTAGACTGGAATATTATCCCAGCAATAGCTGCCCTGTGATCCCGTTGCTTATGGCTGAGAAAACCCAGATGAATCTGGAAATCCTCAATGTTCTAAATGTAAGTTCTATGGGAAGGAGTAATTAAGAACAGGTTAATTTGACACCACGCACCCCGGTGATCCTTGCATCCTAGAGGATGCAAGGATTACCGGCAGCTGGATCCTGCCCCGACACACTCTTTCCACTCTCAACTCCGATGATTAAACAGCTTCTTCAGTTATTTGTACTGTACCTCTCACTCTCACAGAACCTCTGATTGACTGATTGGTTCGCCACTTAAATATCGCTAGGAGTGGACGTTTGGTTTATGGTCGTCCATACGCCCTCCTTTCAAGATGGTGCCTCACGACCGTCGACCGCTTGAGGAAGATATCAACATGAGGGAACCTCCTGTCAAGAGTTGAAATGGTTGTGATTGAGTTGGTGACTGGTGAGCTGGTTGGCGAAGGTCAGGCTGCGACCAATATTGTCTCACAGTTACAACATATCCGATAAAGCAGATATTCACCGGATGCCTAGAATGTCCCTCATCAGAGACGTGTGATGGCAAACTGAGGATATCAGAAACACATAATCAACCGTTTGTCGAATACCAAGATTGAGTCCTTACAGTGAATGACAGAACAGCAGCTATATCTGTATATATCCCTGTGAGTGTCTTTCAAGATGGACAATGCCTGTCTTCGGAGGGTCTTTTCGTATCACGCTTTAAATACGAGC
Organism: Cherax quadricarinatus; assembly: GCF_026875155.1. NCBI lineage: Eukaryota > Metazoa > Arthropoda > Malacostraca > Decapoda > Parastacidae > Cherax > Cherax quadricarinatus. The sequence continues at coordinate 1,562,890 of NC_069410.1, forward strand.
ACCTGGTGTGTCGGACGCTATGTAGGGATGGTAGATGATAATTTTACCCAGCTGGGTGATTCGATCTGCTGTTCCCTCTGGTGTGCAACGTTCTAAAAAGCGATCCAAAGCAGTTATTTCATATGTGGGTAAGGTTCGAGGAAGTAAGATATGTACTCAGGGTAAACACTGATTGGGATTTCCTGAATCTTAGCAGTCGAATGCGTCTGTCATACAGAAATAATAATAACGAAAATACAAGTTTTTTTGCAGTGAAGATGATAAACACCGTGTATGTTTTTTTTTTTTAAATCTCTGGTAATTCGGTATGTGAAGTACTAATGCAAATCCGATGTTATTATTATTATTATTCTTGAACTGTGATATTTATATAATAAAATAGCCACCACTGGCCAGAAGAACAACACAGTAGTATAACTGAGCGTGGCATCTGCTCTCACACCGGCCATGACATATTATTCCTCTGCTGTGGTGGTCACACACAGTACTCGTTGAGTCATCCAACACAGAACCATTTACAATTTCAAGACTCTGGGAAAGCTGCAAGCATCATGAACGGTATATCATTTCCTTAATTCCCAAGTGTATCGTTCGGTACAATTTAAGGAGCAGATCTGGAGTCTGAAGTGGTGCCTCGTTGGGCTATTTTTTTATATAAATATTACAATTCAAGAATTATTCTTGAATTATTCAAGGAATAATATGTCATGGCCGGTGTGAGACCAGATGCCAGGCTCAGTTATACCACTGTGTTGTTCTTCTGGCCGGTGGTGGCGGATGTTGAGCATGATATTAATATTATGACGCGGTGTAGCTTGTGTCCGATACTGGGTATGCACGCAGGAGTACCTGTAGATTGTGATTCCTTGTGATGTGAGCTTAACTTTGTCCAAAGTGACCGTGAGAAGCCTACGTTCTACACTGAAGCTCCCACAGTTTAATTAATCACAAGGACGCAGGCCTAGAGCTATCATTTTACTCCTCCCGTGGTTGTTATATATATATATATATATATATATTATATATTTATATTATATATATATATATATATATATAATATATATATATATATATTATATATATATATATTATATATATATAAATATATATATATTATATATTATATATATATATTTATATATATATATATATATATATATATTTATATTAATTTATATATATATATGTCGTGCCGAATATGTAAAACTGGTCAATTAGCAAGAAATCATTTTAAATTAAGTCCTTTCTGAAAATTTTCTTTTATACGTTTAAAGATATATTTTTTTCATTAATGTTAATGTAAAAAAATTTTGATTTTGCACCAAAAGATCTTAGAAAACTACCTAACCTTATTATAACAAGAACAATTTATTTTAGCCTAACCCAAACTAAATATATTTTAGATTTGTTTACTGTAATTTAATAAAAAAAAAACACAGTTAAAAATATTTTTTTTTCGTTGGGTTTTGGGAAATGTTTTTGGCGAAATTATTCCCATACAAAATTTTCCTTGCTCTATAGGGGCAAGATGAGCGTTGCTTTTAAGCCAAGATGGGCAATTTCGGGCTTATTGGGCACGAAATTTTTAAATAATTTATTTATTATATTTATATATTTATATTATTATATTTTAAAATATATAATATATATTTTATATATATTATTTTATATTATATATTTATGGGGGGAATTTTTTTTGGGAGGGCGGTATCGGGGCCCCCTTTCAGCCCCTTCGGGCCCCTTTCGCCCCTGGGGGCCCCAGCCCTTTTTCCCAAAAAAAGGGGGGAAAATTTTTTTTCCCCCCTTTTTATTGCTACAGCAAGTAAATTTGGTTCCCCCGATCCCAGTTCCCCGTTTTTTTGACGCGGTTTGGGAACGCCTTTCCGTGCGGTCCTTGTTTTGAAAAAGGTTTTTAGTTTAAAAAAAAAGACTTTTTCACCTTTACCTTAGCAAAAAAATTTTAAAGGGGAAAAAACCCTTTTGCCCCCCACTTTATTACCAGGGGTTAAAGATATTGTAATTTTTTTTCATATGTTTAAAGGAAAAGCAAGAAAACAAAAAAATTTTTTCTTTGTTTTCTTTCCCGGGGGAAGGGGGGGGGGCCCAAAAGGAAAGAAAAAAAAAAAAAAAATAAACCTGGGTTTTTAAAAAACCCTTTTCCCCCCCCCCCCCCTTTTTTTGCTTGGGAGGGGCCCAAAGTGACAGAAAGGGGGAGGGGGGTTTTGTTGGCCCCCCAACTTCCCCCGGGAATTATTTTTTTGATTTTATTTGGGGATTTTAACCCCCTTGACCCCGGGGAAAAAACCCCAACAAAAGAACAAAAAAAATTATGTTTTTGTTATTTTGGTTTTGGAACCCAAAAAGGGTGTCTCACAAAAACCGATAAACATTTTACAGGAATTTTGGGATAAACTTTTTAGTGATATTGTGGGGAACAATTATTGAGAACAGTGTAACCAAACGAGTGTTGGGGACCAACAGATTTTGGGGGGCCAACATTTTTTCCCAAAGAAACATTTATTCTTTTTTTAAAAACTAAAAGGAAAAACCGGGGTTTTCAGGGGCCCAGTACTTATTACCCGGGGTAAGTGTTTTAACTCGTGTTTTTGGTTTTATTTTGGGACTGGCATTTGAGTAAAAGTCGGGGTTTTAAGCCCTTTTATTTTAACCCCCCGGTGATATGGGGGCCCTTTGAGTCCACAAGGAAGTTTGTTAGCAATAAAGGGGAATGAAATATGCTGACATAACACCCCCTGGGGGGGAAAATTTTAATCTTAAAAAGTTTAAACTATCACAGCCCGTTGGAGATGACTTTTGACGCTTTAAAAGACTGTTGAGGGGGGGGTGTGCAGGTTTTTGGTGTTTTTCCCTAATTTTTGGTTTCCCTTTTTTTAAAAACTTAGGGGTTTTAAATTTGCCATTTCAAAAATTTTTTGTCGTGCTAAAAACGGTAAAAGGCCACCTGTGGTCCAAATATGTTGTACTACGTGAAAAAAATAACCTACGAGCCAAGGTCCTTCGAAAAAAGCTGTAAAACTATTTTTACAAAAAAATCAGTTAAAATGAGTCCCTCCGACTAAATCACAGAGAATGGGCTGGGAGCTGGGTGACTCACCCAACAAGAAAAGGGGGATGGCACCCTGCCCCACGCCCCAAACTCGAAAATCGTGTAAGACAACAAAAAACCCCAAATGATTTTTGGGTTTGTCTGAGTGATATAAAATGTGTTCAAAAGTTTATAGACAGAAATTAAGGACAAGATTGGTTAAAGTTTGTTTTTAAGTACACGTTATTTAAAAAGGAACTTAAAATAAAAGTGCAAGCTTTCAAATTATTAACGGGAATTTTATATGTGAATTTTTTCAGTGGATTTACATTTTTAAAGTGACATTTTTTTACAGTGAATGGTGTTAACTCGTTTTTACGTTTAAATCATCGGGGTCAGGCTGAACAGAAAACTAAAGCCATAAAAACCAGCCAATGTACTGGTCCCCTTTCATGGTCATTGACCTGGGGTTTAAAATTTGTGGTCAGTGTTTTGACTCATTTTTCGACTTAAGCTACAAAAACTCAGCTTTTATAGAGTACAGTGTTTTTTAAACACCCAAAGGTGGGCTTAAAATTTCAGATACCATTAAAATGGTTTGTTTAAAAAACCAGTTTCGTTTTTACAGCTAAGTTTACACAATTAGAAAATCAAATTTCGCTGTCGGGGATTAACTAAAGATACAAAAAAGATTTTGATGATCTTGAGGTCAAATTTAAATTACTTACACAACTTGGAAAAAATTTAAATTCGACTATACACATTATGAAAATAAATTTCTAAAATCAGACCCCATTGAGGATAAAATTAAAAAGTTTTGGATACTTTTAGTAATCAACAATTAAGGTGGGGAGAAAGGGTATCTGCCGTAAAACTCTGTCACGAGACCTCTGTAACTAGTGGTAAAACCTGTTACACCTGTAAAAAAAATGTCCCTTTCCCAAGCTTACCTCTTTGTATTACCTTTTTTCCAAAGGGATAATTTATGAAGAATTCTTGTGGTTTTCAATCCATGTAAATTACGAAGGACAAGATGAGTTGCTTTTTCAATATTTTAAATGTCTTGTGAAGGGAGAACCCTTGAACTTTTTTACGTCTTTTCCCGGGGGTTTAAAAGGGTAATTTATCAAATAGCCTTACGTGTTTTAGCAACAATTACTTTGTGTTGACAAGGCTAGAGTTAAAATGCAGTTTAATATCAAGCTTGAAGCCCCCAACATTGTTTTTCAGACTTAAGGCTTTGAAATTACATTAGAAATTCTCAGATCTTAGATGTAAATAGACCTAGGTCAAGTGATTGGTTTTCATGGTATTGTACGGTAAGTTTCACCACAAACATGAACGTTTAAAATTATGTTCAATAAACGTATTTATTTGTGAAGAAATTAGCAATGGTTTACAAACAATATTTTCATGCATGCAAGCAACGAGACGATGAAAAATCCAAAAATCCCGTGGAAAAAACCTTCCTCAGTATAAAAAGAGTATACCTACTCCCACTAAACCATAAAAGGGGAAATCCATATAGGCATTTATAAAGTGGAATCAACGACAGTAAACAGGCTGTATAAAAAAAAACGTACTCCCAAAATGTGTACTTTGTGAGGAACACATTGGGGGCACAATATTGTTTTAAAATCACTAAAAGGAGGCCGTAAACAACTGTTAAATCAGCTAAAAAGGTGCTCAAGTTTTTAGGTGAACACAAGGGAGGAAAATGTAAATAAAGAAGTTTTTTTAAAATGCAAGGGTTGCATCATCAGCTTTATGCCCAAAATTTTGCTGAACAGCAAAAGCTTCCACAGAATCGGAATCAACAAGCAACGCATTAAAAGGAGGAAAATTTAAAGAAACTGCCTCCCGATAGTCGAGTTGAGTTATTAAATAATTACAAAAAACCCAAGTGTAACCCCTATTTGATCAAGGCTCCAAAGGTCCTTCATAAGAGAACGGGTTGCAGAAAGAAAAAACAACCCTATGAAAAAGTACAGTTGATATAGCTGGTTTTTCCCAATTTTTGGAAAACAGACAATGCCTACCAGAATCACTGTTGGTCTAGGAAAAACAGGAAAAGACAGTAGAAACGTGGTAGTAAGATTTCCCCCAAAGTTGTGCAGATCCAGGGAAAAAGAAACAGTTTGCAGCACTAAAAGCAGCTAAGGTAAAGTTAGCCTGTCCTGAATACAGACGGAACCTTAGTCCAATTTTTTTATCATTTGGAAGTGATTATTATCAGTTTTTGCAAAATATGAAAGTAAAACATGATGTTCACTTGCTGAAAACAGGGGGAGGCCCATGATTGTGGTCCCATTCCCTCCAAAGTGGGAAAAAGCTGAATTGATTCAGGGGAAAAATGTACTAGTTACGAGAATACCGTGACTGTACCACAGCAAAAAATTATCTTACGGGAAGAAAATGAATGAACCGTTGATAAGTTTGGGATTTAGAGCGATAGGTACGATGTAAAAAACCAACCCACAAAAAGTTCAGCTTTTAACCAAATTTGGACACTGTTAAAAATAAAGATGGACAGTAATTTGGGTTAGGTTACCATGGGGAAAATTAAATCCACCACTTTTGCCTAGGAATTATCGCATCTTTCGGCAATGAAAAACACAAATACATAGTAGGAAGCATCCCGAGCTTTTCTGACTGTCTATATAATATCAAAAGAACAGTTGGACAATAAAAACATTGAGGAAAAAAGTCGAAGTAAAGTTTAAAACAGAAGTCATTACTCCCCGCACCCTGGAGTCAGAAAAAATTCTGAAACATCCCCTAGTGTTGTATATAATTGCAGCGCACGTGCAAAAAAGAGTAGCAATTTAATGACTGTCTGTGCCGGACCCCCCACTAACTGGAAGCGGGAGCGTGCTTTGAAATTTCGCCCACAGGTGTATTTTTAAAACTTTTTTAAGGTAGGCTACAAGAAATAGATGGATTATACTCAAAATTTTGTTGGCCTGAAAAACCAATGATCCTCAAAGTCCGTGAAAACTTAAACGTTTCAAATCAGTATTATTTGGCGCAAATCCTCTCCCTTCTTTCTAGAAGTACTTAAAAAAAAACTTTAAGAAAATTTAAAGTCCCTTCAAAGAAATCTTAAAGAAAAATTTCTATGTGGACAATCTTCAAGGTCTGTGAAAAAAGAGGAGGAAAATTTTAAAATCCTTATACAGAGAAGCTAACAAGGGATGAAAGAAGCAAAAAATGCCTCTAAGGGGTGGAATACAAATTAAAAACAAATTTAAAGGGACTTTTAAAGAAGATTTCCCTGAAAAAAGAAATTCCTGATTTTGCAACAAAATGCGGGGACTTTTTGGAAACACAGGAAGAATTTTAGTTCTAAAATAAAAATAAATCTGCAGTACACTCACTAAAAGAGTTTAACTGTAAGGTTCACAATGTTTTTTTCCTGTAGGGCTGTTCACCCCTTTTCCCTAAAAGGGTAAAAAAATGCTTAGCAAGATGCATGGAAAAATCAAAATTTGGGTGGGAAAGAGAACTTGCCTCTAGAAATGGTCAAACATGGGATGAAATATTTTAGGGAGTTTAAGCAACTTCATCAAAATTTCATTTTTCAGACAAATAGGGGGAAGGGGGAAAAAGTTTTAATTACATGTGTTCTGTGATGGTCAACCAGAGGTTATGGCGCTGTACTTACTGAGTAATGCTGAAGGAAAAATACCTAAATTTCTTCAAAAGGGCCCGGGTAGCACCCTTGAAGGTCAGAACAGTACCAAAGGGAATACAGCATCTATGTAGGTACAAAATTAGCTGTCTATCTCAAAAAGTATTGATTCAAAACTCTATTGAAAAAGTGATTGGAGTGTAAAGAAGCAGTTTTTTCCCAGTGGTTTTTAAAGAAATAATAAGGTAAGCTGGCTTTACAGAAAGAGTAGCAGAAAAAAAAAAGAGATGCAGAGAGATTTTCTTTTTCCCGTTTTTACCCAAGAGAATCCCGCTGAAAAGTCACGTGGGTCCCACTCAAGAAATTTTTTGGATTAAATAAATTATGGCCCTCCACGGACCGAACTGGGGTCTTAATGAAAATAAATGGGCCCCAGCAAAAAAAAACTCAAAATTATGCCCGAAAAAAACAGGTCTGCTTTAACCAAAACGAAATAAGTTGTTTAAAAAAGCAGACACAACAGAAATAATCAATGATGGATCTAAATACTCATCTTTGGGGGAAACTCTTAAGAGTTACGCTCTTGTCTTTAAATTATTAAAGGAATAAAAATGATTATGATTTCTTGAACCCATTGAATATGGGTGAAACTAATACAGAAAGATGTGTTTCTACAGAAATAAATTTCTGGAAACACAAGTTAAAACCCCCAAAAAAAACCTGTTATTTAAATTTTTTTTAGGACTTTATTCCCCTCAGAAAAGATTTTAAAATGTCGAGGAAAATTCATAATTCTTTACTACCTAAAGAAGCCATACATCCAATTTGATTCCCAAAAATCATTGGTAAACAAAACTGTTTGCAAAAACGCCCCCCGTAAGTGTTTTCATGGTGGGGTAGCTGCACACTTTGTATATACGCTCCTATGGATACCTCAAAAGGGGCGACAAATGTGAAAAACAATAAAGGACTGTATTTCTTGTTCACTACGAAATTTCGAGTATGTCGATCCAGGTCCCCTCCATATCCCCCTGAAAGAGTTTTTATTTTCACTCCTTTGAAAGGGTGACAGGGAGATTACACTGGACCAATAATTTTAACCAAAACAGTTGACAAAGTTCCCATCAAGGTGTACATTGTTTGTTATTTGCTACGACTAAGCGGACATCTGAAGTAGCCACTGACATGTTTTTGAAAAACCCTTTATTTAAATTAATTTAGAAGGTTTGCGCCAGAAGGGGGGGATTCCCAGACTGATGATTTCAGATAATGAACGAACTTTTTTTGCTGGTGCTGCTTATAAAACAAGATCTTTGACAACCAGAAATACAACAATGCGAATCAACGCGTTGTCGTTGGAGATACATTTTTCCTCCCCAAATCTCCCTGGCACGGCTGATTTTATGAAAAATGATCGGCATTGTAAAACGTTGTTTAAGGAAGATCTTAAACGTCAAAAAATCGATTAAAGAATTCCGTACAGTTTGATGAAATAGAAATGAGTCACAAAGGGCCCCTTTAAATTATGTTACCGTGATCAAAATTTAGAAGTGAAGGGCCTTCATTTACCCTGGCAGAAGGCTCGAACCTGTTCCTCCCATGAAGATATTATCATAGGGATCCCCATTATATCAACCTGAGCAACTCAGACGAAATTTAAACACCTTAATAAGTGATTGAAGTTGGGGGGAAAATTTTGGCGAGAAGACTATTTCACTCATTGAGAGAACCTTCTTGGGGTTGGTGTTCCCGAAAACATATTCCCTTTAAAACCTGGGACATAGTGTTATTTACAAAAATGGCCCCAGGTCCCCCAAAGGCCACTTGGAAAAATTGGGCCATTTATCCTGAACCAAAAGGAATCAAGGGCGTTGATTTTTGGCAAAGGTGTAGGAATAAGCGGAAATAAATAAATATACCGTTTTGAATTACACAGTGTTGAATAAAAATTAGTGATTCTCCCGAAACCAAAAAACTAAAGCTGTTCAGAAAGCAAGCAGCAGTGGGGGGCCATGAGAAAATTAAATTAAGTTTTTGTGATGAAAAGTTCACCTGCAGCAAACCTCCGCCCCCCCCCCAGTGGGAGAAAAATTTTCTCCAGGAGGGGTATCACCCCCCCTTCAGCCCCTTCAGCCCTTTCGCCCTGGGGGGCCCAGCCCTTCTCAGAAGGGGGAAATATTTTTTTACTGCTACAGCGAGTAATTTCCCCCCGATGCAGTCCATATGGACGGGTCGACGCTCCGTGGGGTCTGGTTGCAAAGGTAGCTTAATAAAAGACCGTTTATCTTTCCTTAGCAGGACAATTAAAGGAAAATTTTTGCTCCCCCTTTATTCCATGGTAAAAAATAGTGACTTGTTGTCTATCTTTAAGCGCAAAACAAACATTCTCTTTGTTCATCGAGGAGTGGCAAGGAAGCAAAAAGTACTAGGTCGCTTTTCCTTTGTTGGGGGCAGTGACAGCATGGGGGGCTGTGGCATCTTCAGTTATTTTGACTTACTGGAGGACACTGAAAGCCGGATAACCCAAAAAAGAACGATTTGTGTTTAGTGTGAACAAAAATGTTCACAAAACACGATAAACACTTACAGAGAATGTGATCAACTTCTTTTTGATTTGTGTGAACAAATTTTGATGAACGTGAACAAAGGTGTTTTCGTCCAACAGAGGTGTGCAACATTCTTCAAAGAACATATTCTTCAATCAATCAAGGATGGGCGAAATCTTGGGTCAAAACAAATACCGGGGTAAGTGTTCTAACTCGTGATGTACTATATTGACTGGCAGTTGGTTAAAGTGTGGTTAGCCCCTTATCAAAAACCCCCCGGGGATATGCGGACCTGAGCCCACACAGTAAGTTTGTTAGCAATCAGTAAATTGAAATATGCTGAATAAACCCCCTAGGGGTAATTTAAAATCTTAAAAATTAAAACTCATCACTGCCCGTTGGAGTGATTCGAAGCTTTCAAGTCTCGTCTGCAGGGCGGCTGGCAGGCTGGCTGTCTTTTAAAGTTAAGTTTCCCTTATTTAAACTTAGCGGGTAATGCTATTTTAAACAAATATATATTACATATATATATATTTATATATATTTTTTTTTTTATATATAATATATATATTATTATATATATATATTTATATATATATATTAAAAAATGGACGATTCAGTGCTCTTTTATTATGTGAGGATTTTACCATAAATTTGATTTTCAAAAGTGAGAAAGTAGTTAAAGAATCCTGTTGCGAAAAAATTTGAATTTGTTTCAAAAAAAAGCTTTTAAAATTTTATAAAATTTTTCCCTTTGGTTTTTATAAATTAATCCTTTTTAAAATTAATGAATTTGGGAAAAATTTAAAATACATTGGACAAATAAAAAATTTTTTAAAAAATTTCTTAATTTTTGGGTTTTTTTAGTTTGTTTGGGGGTTGTGTGAAGGGACTGTTAGTTGGGGGCCAGTGGGCCTGCTGCGTGTTCCCCTTTCTTTGAGTCGCGCATCAGGTTTTGCCTTGTTGTGGGTTGTGTAGTGAGGTGTGGGTCTACCTTTTATATGCCTTCCTCTGTTGCTTACTTTTTTTGTTCCTTTGATAAGTGAGATCCGAAAGCGCTTGGAATTTCTCTGTTCTTTCACGTGGTTGTTTTGCATTTTCTGAAATCACTTGTTTCTGTGACTTTTGATATTTTATAATATATATATATTTTTAATATAATTAATTATATTTAATATATTATATTTTTTAAAATATATTTTAAAATTATTTTTTTATATATCGTAGCAACACTCACAGCCAAACTCAAACCCTGTTGTATGGCCCGCCCTCATGATGGCATTAGACCAAAGGACCACCCAACCCAAAGATGGGGGGCAGCAGCAGAGCTAGCTGTTGACCGCCCCGAGGAATTCGGTGTTGGGGGAACTTTATATGATCAATAAAAACATGCAACTACCAAGGATCAAACCCCCATGAAAATTTATTTTTTTTTTTTATTTTCAACCGGGCCCGTTCCCCCAAGGGCAGGGGGGCCCCCCAAAAAAGAAAAACTTTCCCAAATTTTCACCCCTCACTGTCTTGCCAGAAGGGTGCTTTACAACGTTTTTAAACTGCAACATTAAAACCCCCCCTTTCAGATGCAGGCACTGTCTTCCCATTCCAGGACTCAAGTCCGGCCTCCCGGTTTCCTGAACCCCTTATAAATGTTCTTTGCCACACCCCCAACAGCACGTCAATTTTTTTAAAAACCTTTTGTCCCCTTTCATCCTATAAAAAAACCCCCCGGGATGCCTGCTGGAATCCCAAGCCCCTGCACACAAAACCCCCTTTTACCCCCCCCCTCCAACCTTCCTAGGCCGACCCCTACACTGCCCTTCCTTCCCCTAAGAGTACACTCTTGAAGTCACTCTGTTTCCCCTCCATTCTCTCTACATGTCCCCAACCACCCCCCAACCCCCCTTTTAGCCCTTGGGGAACAGTTTTTGGGAATCCCCCCACCTCCTCCCAACTTCCAAACTACGAATTCTTGCATTATATTCACCCAACATTGCCCCCAGACATGACATCTCCACTGCCTCCACCTTCTCCTCGCTGAACATTCATCACCCCTGTTTCACTCCCTTAAGAGCGTTGGGGAAAACTATACCCTTTTACATTCCCCCCCTTTGCCTCCAAGGACAAAGTTTTTTTTCCACAACTCCAAGTGCACCACTCACCCCCTTTTCCCCCCCCCTCAATTTTTATTATTCACCCATCTTCATAGACCATCCCCTGACACGTCCCCTCCCCAAAAAATTTAATAATTCACTTCCTCCTTTCTCTTCCCCCCAATTTATCCCAATCTTTCTCACCTAATTTTTTGTTTTCCTCTATCCTTACTCTTTCCCGTATTCCTTTTTAAATTTTTTTCCTTTGCCCCCTACCAAAACTCCACCAATCTCTGCAACTTCTCTTTAGAAATTTCCCCAAAAGCAAGGTATCAGCAAAAAGCAATGCGACAATCCCACTTTTTGTTGATTCTTTATCTTTTAACCCACGCCCCCTTGCCAAAACCCTCGGGTTTACTTCTTTCCCCCACTATAAAAATATTAAACAACCACTGTGACATCACACACCTTTTTCTAAGGCCTACTTTTATATATTATATATATATTATATATATATTTATATTATTTAATATATATTTATATATAATATATTAAACGCTGATCTTGGCTGGGAGACCGAAACCCACGAACCTGGAACAAGGTGCGCAGTGTTTTTCCAATTTCCCCCCACTGGGCCCAAAACCTTTGGGGTCCGGGTTGCCTAGCTTTGATTCCAAGGGAGCCAGCTTTCAGGGAGAAAGGGTACAGCTTTTTTCTTCCCACATGCTCGCCTTACTGGATATTAAAAATGAAGGAATTGCAAGAGCAGGCGAAATATACACAAACACTGATCTCTGGCTGAAGGAGACTCGAACCTACGAACCTTGGAACAAGGTACGCACCTTTTGCCAGCCTTTTGCACCTTTTGCCAGCACCAGAACATTCACTTCTCTTACAACCCCATCTATAAATACATTGAACAACCATGATGACATCATACATCCCGGTCTTAGGCCTACTTTTACTTGGAAATAATCTCATTCTCTCCTACAAACTCTAACCTGAGCCTCAATATTCTCGTAAAAATCCTTAACTGCTTTCAATAACCTACCACCTGTTCCATACACTTGCAACATCTGCCATATTGCTCTCCTATCCACTCTATCATGGGCCTTTTCCAAATTCATAAATGTAACAAAAACCTCTTTACCCTTATCTAAACACTCTATATATTTCACTATAAACACTTGGTCTACACACCCCCTACCCTTCCTAAAGCTTCCTTGTTCATCTGCGATTCTGCTCTCCGTCTTACTCTTAATAAATTTACCATACACTTTACCAGATATATTCAGGAGGCTTATTCCCCTATAATTTTTACACTCTCTTTTGTCCCCTTTGTCTTAATGCAACGGAACTATGCACACTCTCTGCCAATCCCTACGTACTTTCTCCTTTTCCATACATTTATTAAATAAAAGCACCAACCATTCCATAACTGTATCCCCACAAATGCTGTCCTGGTAGACAGTAACTGTAAGAATAGGGAAATAAACGATGGTGGCCTGGAGGGGGACAGGAACACTAGTGGGGAAACAGGTGTAGACAAGGACAAGGACATGCAAAAACCAATGCTACAAACTAACAGTACCACAGGAGATAGTAAACAAGAGGATGCCCCAAGAAATAGTGAAGATAAATTGCCAGAAATAACTGATGAAGGCTCCATTGTTAGCATTAGTGCTAAAGATAGAAATGAGACTGGAAAACACGCGCCAGTAGGGAATACAGTAGCGAATACAGTCATAAAAAACCAAGGCAAACAGGAACCAGGTCTTTGCAAATACTATGCACTTGGTATTTGCAGGCATGGAATATCTGGAAAAACAGATTGGACGTGCAACTTTGACCACCCCAGAAAATGCCGTGCCTATATGAGAACAGGAAAATGCAACCTTCCTTCCTGTAAGCTTTTCCACCCTGAAATGTGTCACTCTTCAGTTCAGTGCTATAACTTATATTGCCAGGCACACCACCTAAAGGGGACAAGAACATACAAAATATCCAGACCATGGGAAAACTTGGGTAGCCACAGCCACTCAAGAGAGAGAGTTTTTTTTTTTTAGCTCCAAGAAGGAAAAAAAAGCTGGCAGGAAATGACAGAAATTGTACGCCAACCCCAATCATTTCTGGAGTGGAATCACAGTCGATGGCCTCCACTCCAACACAACAGATATTAGTGCCAGGAAAAAAGACCCTCCCCCTATATCACCAATACCACCAATCCGACGACATTCATCTTTGCAAATATACAGGGTCTAAAGCCAGCAAAGAATAACAAGATACTTTCATCCTTGGGATGTTACGGAGCAAAGCGTTTTCCAGTTTTACGAGACCACATAAAGAATCCTTGGAAAAACAAAAATATGGTTCCAGGTTAAACCTATTGGTTTTGGAGGTAAACAGGCAAAGTGGGGGGTTTGCCTGTATATCCAGGCATTTATTGTCGAAAAACAAAATCCCTAAAATTGATGGTTGAAGTTTTAGCAGTAAAGACGAAAACCCCAAAACTGGCTTTTGGGGTTTGTAAAACCCCTCAGATGAAAACCCCCCAAACAATTCCCGGGAAAACAGTTTTTGAAAATTGACCACTATCTCGAAAATCTTCCAGTTCCTCCCCCCTCATCTTGCCTGTAGGTTTTTCAACCTAAGGCACCAAAAATTTAGGAATTGCAATATATGTGCGGGAAAAAACCCCAGGAGGCAGTGGGGTGAAAACTCGCACCACAAGTTTTTAAAATCTCTGTCCCTTGTGTCGAGAAAAATTATCTCTTTGGCCTTGAGGTAGTAATCTTTCCCCTTTAAAGGAAAAGGAGAAGAGAAAAACTAAAAAGGAAAAAGGCGTACCTATACGGGTAAAGGCAAAGAAAAACAGGCGGCTACAGAGGCCAATATATCTTAGTGGGAGCCTGGTAGAGAAATAAAAAACTTCAAACAAAAGCAAAAAGGTTTACGGGTCAAGAAATGCGAAAAGAACAAAAAAGATAAATGTTTTTTCCCCCTTTTTTCGGACATTAAAGGGTTTAAACCCGCGCCTGTTTCCTTTGCAGATGCACCCCAATATGCATGACAGTGTCCTCATTTGAACACACGCAGCCCCAGGCGGAATAAACCCAAATTTAAATGGGCTGCAGAAAACATATGAAGTTCAGTGATGTAATTTTCAATTACTTCGATATAAAAAAAAGTGGGGGAAATTAAAACTTTCGGAGAATAAAAAAAATTCAAAACCCACAATAGGTAAAAAGCTAAGTCAAAGTTTGTGCGGGATGAAAATGATTGTCGAGGATCTCCCCTTCAAGGCCCAAAAACATTGTATCAATCACACGGCTAGAAAATGACAGGATGGATAATGAGAACCTTCAAAAACCGGGGTTTTTAAAAGCCATGTGAATTTCATTTCGTTGTTTGTCTGGGTGGACTAATCTGCACCAAACAGACATTTCAAGGGGGTGAAATTGTGATAGAAAATTTCCAGAACCTTACGGCGTGCTAAAACTGCGTTTTAAACCACCTCAATTCGGGGAACGTTTGAATTTCCCTAAACCTGAAACCCCTAGACCAGGGGGGAAAATCATGGTTTATACATTTGGAAAATCCTAGAGGGACTAGTACCCAAAACTTGCACACGAAATCACCCCCTATGAAAGAAAAAATGATTCGGCGGCCGGTGCAGCTCCCCTTTTTAGTGAGATAGATAAGATAGATTTTTCGTTCGGATTTTTTTAAACCCCGGGGGTTTTTTTTGCCACCAGGATCCCCAGAAAGTGGGTGCGTCATCGAGGACTGTCTAACTTATTTCCATTGGGGTCCTTAAATCTTGTCCCCCGGATGCGACCCACACCAGTCGACTAACCCCGGTACCTATTGCTGCTAGGTGAACAGGACAAAAGGTGTAAAGGGAAAGTGTCGAAATGTTTCCACCCGCCGGGGGGGGAAACGAACCCGGCCCTCCCTGTGGGAAGGGGGAGCTTTAGCCCGGGGGCCCCCATCAGGCCACCGGGGGGGTTCAACTTTCGATAAAAGGACAACACAATTGTGGGCAGGGGCCCAAGACTGTTTTAACGCCTCCCACATAAAATAGTGGGGAAAAAAACCAATAGACCCCTGGCTGTCTTCACGCAGGCATGGGACAGGCACCTAAAGTCAGACCCGACCCAGCCGGGCGTGGTTCGTACGTTGGATTACGTTCGGCCAGCAGTAACAAACTGGTTGATCCCCTGTCCCCTAAGAGGCCCTGGTCAAGACCCCGGGGGGCGGGGGGCGTTGACCCCGGAAATTTTTCCCCGGTATTCTCCGGATATCCATCTGATTTTAACATTTTGTCAGGTCCCCCTCTTCCCTTTTTCCCTTTTCCTTTTTTTGCCTTTTCCCCCCCCCTCCTATGGTTTCCCCATCACAAGCTTTCCCCCTTTCCCCGGCCAAAAATCCAGCTTTTCCCTTTTTTATCAATTAACTTTTCCAAATTTTCCCCCATTTTCCACTTTTCAAAATTTTTTTTAAGGTCTTCCCCCCTTTTTTTAAAAGTTTAAGATTTTTTTCCCGGTTTTTAGTTTTTAATTGCTAAAAACTTTATTATTCTCAGAAAATTTGTTGATGGTTCTCAACACTTTTATTTGCTCTCCTTTAATTGTTTACCCCCTTTCTATTTTTTTCGTATTTATACCCTTTTGCACATTTGTTTTTTAAAAACCTTATAGATAATTTTTCTCCCTATTTTTTTACCCCATTTCCCCAAGTGCTTTTCTTTTTCTTGACCACTTTTTTAAACGCAAATTTGTGGAAACCTCAAAAAACTACATTTTCTTTTCTATAGTACCTCTTTACCCCTTTCTTTTTTTTACAGCCCTCTTTCTTCCAAAAAATTTTTTTAAACCCTTTTCCCCATTTATTTTTTTCCTTACCCCTCTTTACTTTGACCATTCTTTCTTTTTTCCCTTCCTTTTTACCCTCTGTAAGTTAACAAAAAATATCGGGGGTTTGTCTCCTCTTTAAAGCATCATTTTTCCAAAAAGTTTTAACTAACAGGCCAAATTTTTTTTCCAATATGGTTTAATGCGCCCCGCCAAAAAACTTTTCCCTAAAATAAAAAAGGGAAAGTCGGGGTATTGGGGAATAGGGGGTTTACGGGAAAAGGGTTACTGCAACAGGTTTTGTGTGGGCTTCCCGAAGCAGAAAACCTCCCCAAAGGAAAAAAAAAAAGGGGACCCCCCCCCAGGGTTTGGGAAAACCCTTGGGCATTTAACCCCGCAGGAGGTACTTATCTACACCAAGTTGTCCTTGGAAGGGAAACCAAACCTTCAAAGCGGTAAATGGAGGTTCCACCAACTTAGATGCCTGGGGCACCATTAAGGCTTTGCGCAACCTATTCCTGTTTGGCAACGTCTGTCTAGCAATTCCTGCAAGACGCGGCAAATTGCTAACCACATCAGTCATCAAAGCGTAATTACCTAAGAACAGATAATTGTGTTTCTCTGCCCCATCATCGCAGGAATCACACAAGCAGACCCAAAACAAACTCAACTGAAGACGAGAAAATTTGTGCACAGGGTAGCAAAAAAAAATTGAAGAATGCAACACAGTGGGAGCAATCAGAATAATCACAAGTGACGACATAGTTGCTCCCAAAGATGAGGCCACAGCTCAAGCACTAGGGGGCAAGCACCCAACCAGAGACACCAGAGGTATTAACAACAACCCTGAGGATGATCACATCACTGAATCAGAAGTTTATAAAGCGATAGTGTCATTTCCTGTAGGATCCGCAGGAGGTTACACTGGAATATGACCGCAATACATCTAAGAGATGGTCAGTCCAGTACTTGGCACAGCTGCATTAATTCTTCTTTGTAAGTTAACAACCTTCATCAACAACTGTTTGGCTGGGTGGATTCCAGAAGAAATTAAACCTTTCTACCCTGGCCAGGCGAGATGGTGACATCACTGACTGTCTACCCTGGCCAGGCGAGATGGTGACATCACTGACTGTCTACCCTGGCCAGGCGAGATGGTGACATCACTGACTGTCTACCCTGTCCAGGCGAGGTGGTGACATCACTGACTGTCTACCCTGGCCAGGCGAGGTGGTGACAGTACTGACTGTCTACCCTGACCAGGCGAGGTGGTGACAGCACTGAATGTCTACCCTGGCCAGGCGAGGTGGTGACAGTACTGACTGTCTACCCTGACCAGGCGAGGTGGTGACAGCACTGAATGTCTACCCTGGCCAGGCGAGATGGTGACATCACTGACTGTCTACCCTGGCCAGGCGAGGTGGTGACAGCATTATCTACCCTGACCAGGCGAGGCGGTGACAGCACTGACTCTCTACCTCGGCCAGGCGAGGTGGTGACAGCACTGACTGTCTACCCTGGCCAGGCGGAGTGGTGACAGCACTGACTCTCTACCCTGGACAGTTTCCATTTTTTTAGGCAAGAAATTGAAAAACTCAGAAAAACTTCAGAATGGATCTTTCTTCTACCAAGAACATCGAAGTTCTCTCCATAAACAACCAAAATGAAAACAGAGAAAAACTGATAATTGTAAATACATACAAAACACATGTTAATGTAACGAGGGAGAGGGATAAACGAGGATCAACGAGGAGCGACACAACGTACGGTACTGAGTAAAACTAATGATGAAAAGTGACTTTGGGGAGACTAAATGGTTGTAATCTTGACTTCACTTGTAATGAATTTGACCGGCCAGCCGCCTACCTGGCTAATAAATGACTCGCTGAATGTCCTAAGTACAATCTGCAGTTTCTTGATGCATCCTCACATGCAAGCAACGATGCTACTGAGTGAATGCAGTAATGCACCCTCAATACTGCATCTTGTAGCCAATGGAAAAGAAGAAAATCTCAACTCTCTATATCTTTGGTTAGGCCTCATTAAGATTATGCTGCACAGTTCTGGTCACCGTATTACAGAATGGTTATAAATGTACTGGAAAAGTACAAAGGAGGATGACAAAGTTGATCCTATATATCAGAAATCTTCCCTATGAGGATAGACTGAGGCCCCGAAGCTGCACTTCAGAAAGGTGCAGAATTAAGGGAGATATGATTGAGATGTATAAATAGAAAACAGGAACAAATAAAATGGATGTAAATAGCGTGCTAAAATTTCTAGCCTAGACAGGACTCGCAGGAATGGCTTTTATGTTGGAAAAATTCAGATTCAGGAAGGATATAGGAAAGCACTGGTTTAGTAATAAAGTTGTGGATGAGTGGAACAAACTCCCGAGTACTGTCATAGAAGCTAAGACGTTGTGTAATTTTAAAAATAGTTTAGATAAATGCATGATTGGGTGTGGGTGGGTGTGAGTTAGACCTGGCTAGCTTGTGCTACTAGTTCAGATGCCGTGCCCCTTCTGAAGTGAATGTGACCTGACCTGACAAGGTTAGGGATTGGGCTTAAGCCGGTAGGAGAATTGGACCTGCCTCGCATGGGCCAGTAGGCCTACTGCAATATTCCTTCTTTCTTATGCTCTTATGTAAACCCTGAAGGAAATCAGGAAAGAACACTTTTTTTTAAATAATCTACGTTGCCAGATACAACTGAAGAAACAACAAGACACCATAAGATTACTGAAGGTGTGAGGATCCAGCTGTGAGGCAACACTTGATGAACATAAACTGTAATACACAAGTGTGAGGAACACACACAAAACAAGACTATCTGCAGGATGATCGCTAATGGTATCACTCATTATATTTCAAAATGTAAAAAAAAAAAATAAAGAAATGCCTTAATGAAATGTATTGGAGAGTCAAGAAAAAAAAAGAACCGAAGCAATAGAGGA
Source organism: Cherax quadricarinatus (assembly GCF_026875155.1). Lineage (NCBI taxonomy): Eukaryota > Metazoa > Arthropoda > Malacostraca > Decapoda > Parastacidae > Cherax > Cherax quadricarinatus. Next base: position 1,582,012 of record NC_069410.1, read on the forward strand.
AATGTAGCAAGCCGGGGACCTACCAGAAGTGTAACTGTAGCAAGCCGGGGACCTACCAGAAGTGTAACTGTAGCAAGCCGGGGACCTACCAGAAGTGTAACTGTA
>NC_069410.1:1582616-1607398 GCF_026875155.1 Cherax quadricarinatus
ATTTAATATAGTTTGATGACGTCTACAAGTTCAACTACTTCTGGGAAGAACTGGAATCTTTGAAATTATTGCTTTGAAGCATTATGGAAATTTGTCAGGGAAAGTATAATTTAGTACACCATGGCAAATTCGATTTATCACCACAGTCGATAACACAGTGAAAGAGACACTGTTGCAGAAATGTATTTGCTTTTGCAACAAATGCTTATGCCTCACGTCTATAAGCATAATATAAAAGCATGACTGGTCCACAGATCGGATAATTTGTACCCCATCCTTCAGTGAAATAATTAGTGAACGGTTTTATCTTATGTTACGTATGTTGCACTTCTCTGACAAAACCAGGCCTGGACAGAAGTGACAGTTATACAGATTAAAATGTTTTTATGTATCTAAACAAAAGTTCAGATAATACTTTTACCATATCAAGAATCTTGAAATTGACGAGTCTTTGATTTTGTTCAAAGGTAGACTGTCATTCAAGCAGTATATACCGAGCAAGAGGAACCGCTTTGTATAAAATGTTTGTACTCTGGGGATTGTGACAGTGGCCTGGTGTTGGATATTGTTGTATACACGGTAGTAAAACATTGAAAGATACCAAGATGTTATTGGGTATATCAGGTGACGTAGTGAGAAAACATGATGGCACCTTATCTTGGTAAGGGCCATACATTATAAAACCGATAACTGGTACACAAGCCCATACTCAGTGATTTCATGCGAGTGAACAAGACGATGTGTGTGGCACAGTGCGTTCTAATCGTAAACATATGCCCAGGCTCAACGCAGGTGTTCGTGGTGATGACGTGCAGGTGTTTACTGCCAATGACATCATGGCATTACGGTGGCATGACAAACGAGATGTCACATTGTTGACAACCATTCACCGTAATGAAATGCAAGACAGTGGCAAAGTTGATCGAGTGACTAATGAACGTATTCGAAAACCAGTGACAGTGATTGATTATACACAAAACATGCGCTTGGTTGACAAATGTGATATGCAGATTGGTTTTGTTGACTGTGTTCGGAAGAGTTTACAAAGTGGTACATGAAACTTTTTCTTCCATCTCATGGACATTTCAATGCTGAATGCAATATAATTATTACCAATAAAGACTGGTAAACAGACCACCGTATGGTGATTTTTTTGTTGATCTGTTGTCAGACAACTCAGAATGAAGTACCAGGTAACAACAACCTGCATACAACATGGGTCCTCGATTCATCACGACATACCCAAGCGTTTGAGGAAGGAAGGTGATCATTTCATAATACAGCTTCCTTCAACTTCAAAAGCAATTGCTTCAGAAGAGATGCATTGTCTCTGCACAAACAAAACTACGCAAATAAACAAAGACGCAAAGACACTCGGTTTATGTTGTGAGGACTGTAAGGTGCCCTCTGTGCATGGTGTCTTGTTTCAAGGAGTTCACAAAGCTCCACAGTTTCTAAAACCTGTCCAGTGATTGTAAATATTATATATATGATAGAACATTAGAATTATACAATATTTGGCATGTTTATGTAATAAACAACAGTGGTAAAGCATAATAATGATAATAACTTTAGTGCGGTTTGTGTTCAATACAGTGAGTTTATATATCAATTATATACAGTATTGGTCCTTCTCAGGCCCAAATGTAGTAGGAATAGAAAAAAATTGGAAAAGAAAAGAAAAACTAAAACAACAAAATAATATAATACGCGTATGTGGAAATTCGTCGATGTTGGCCACCTACCACATCATTTTCTATAAACTTCTTGGCACTGTATCTCGTACGTACTGATCCAATTCTAATTTTTTTTGTTTATTACCTTCACAAAAATAGCTCATTAGTCTGTAAGAAAAAATAATTTTTTTTTTTCAAAATTTCTTGACACTGGTGCAGTACTTCAGATTTTGGCCTTGGACCCTGAAAGATTAAGTCTGAAGCAAAACAAAGAGAGTCCTGTTTGGATAGAATTTTCAGAGGGGGCATGAAAACTAATTTTAGGAGTGAATACCATCCCCAAACTAGATAGGGACCAAGGATACTACTAGTGGGAGAAAAATTTTTAAAGGCCACACGGCAGCGATATTGTAGTTATTCTAGGAGACTTAACTTTAGTCATATTGATTGGAATTTCTTGACTGGGAATTTAGAATCATACGACTTCTTAGAAGTATTCAGGATTGTTTTTTGAAGCAGTTGAGACAGAACCGACAAGGGGAAATAACCTGCTGACTTAGTTATGGCACAAAACCATGAAACCCTTGTTAATAATTTAGAAATTCAGAGGAACTGGGAGCTACGACCACAAATCAATTACACTTAGCATTGCAGGAAGTACAAAAGTAAGTGATAACCTTCAGTAATACAGTCCAGATTTACGCTTAGCAGATTACGATTGGGCTTAGATAACACTTATCATACTGTTGGACTGTGAAACGAAGTGAGCTCTCAATAATACAAGTTTTTCTGAACATATACATGCTTCTCACAGACCGTAATCCATATAAAGAAATTAATCAATAGAAATGACCCAAAATGGATGAATAATAGGCTCAAATATCTACTAGGGCAAAAGAAAGTAATTTAAGGCATATCCAAAGAGTGAGGTCATCTTATGAATCATTTTCTAGATATTAATAGGGAACATTAAAAAGGGATAAGAAAAGCTAAAAGGGACTATGAAATTAAAGTATGCTAGGAATTCTAAAACCAAACCAAAAAGTTTTCCAGGTCTCATAAAACAAAAGTATAAGATAAGATAGGTCCCCATAAAAATAACTCTGGCACCTTACAGACAAAGCATGAAATGTGCTCGATTTTTAATAATTATTTTCTCTCAGTTTTTACACAGAATACACTAACAATATACCAATTAATTAATTTTTTATAGTGGGCCTAGAAGATAAATTATTAACATCACAGTCACTATTGAAATGGTTGTGAAGCAGATAGACAGACTGAAGCAAAAAAAGTCCGTCCGGGTCCTGATGAGGGTTTTTTTTCAGGTTCTTAAGGAATGCAAAATGAACTCGTAAACCATTAACTAATATTTTTCACTCTTCTCAATCTCTTCAAAACAGGTGTAGTGTCCTGATTTTGGAAGATGGCTGAATGTAATTCCTATTTTTAAAACAGGGACAAGGTCGTTACCGTCAAATTACGCCAATAAGCCTGACCGACAATGTAGTCAAATTACTAGAGCCATTATAGCTGAGATTATAAGAAGCCAATCTCGATACGCATAGCTTGATTAATGATACGCAGCATGGATTCAACAAGAGGCCCGGTCTTGTCTAACTAATTTATTACTTTCTTCAGTAAAGCTTTTGAGGCTGTTTGACCACGATAAAGAATTTGATATAATTTACTTAGATTTTAGTAAGGTTTTGAATAGAGTTTCCGCACCATAGACTGTAAAGAAAGAGGCAGCTCATGGCATTGGGGAAAAGTGCTCTCGTGGATCGAGTCATGCTCATCTGACATGAGCAGAGAGTGTCCCATACATGGGTTAAATCCGAGTGGGGATCTGAAACAAGTGGCTCCCACAGGGACAGTCTTGGGTCCCGTTGTTGGTTTATAATATATATCATGATCTTGATAGAAGGGAATTACTAGTGATATGAGCAAATTTCGCTGATGACACAAAGATAGGTAGGATAATTGATTCAAACGTAGATGTATGGCACTTCAGGAGGATTTAAACAAACTCTATCTTGGTCAGAAAAGTGGCAGATGCAGTTCAATGTAGATAAATGCAAGGGTTTCTGAACTCGGGAGGCCCATAAACCCTAGTACTTATAAGGTTAAATGATGTAAGACCATAGCCATGACAATTGCGAAAAGAGACGTTGGGGTTAATTGTGAGCAGCAACCTAAACCAAGACAGCAATGCCTAGTGGTTAGGTAAATAAGGCAAATAGATTACTGGTATTTATATCAAGAAGTGTAACAAAAAGTTCCAAGTCATACTGCAGCCTTTATACCTCATTATTACGGCCCACCTAGATTATGCAGCTCAGTTCCTGGTCTACCAATTACAGAATGGACATAATTCGATAGAAAACATTCAGGCGTAGGATGACTAAATTAATACATAGCATTAGCAATCTTCCTTATAAGAAAGATAGAAGACATCTTAAGTTACATTCACATGTTAGACCGAAGATTGAGGGAGACCTGATCAAAAGGTGTGTATAATTGGACTATAAGGTACAGCATTAATAAAGGGGATTAATAAGGTCTTGAGATGTCTCTCCAAGTGATTAACCCGCAGAAAGGATTTAAATTAGATAAGGTTTAGATTTAGAAAGGAAAAGGAAGGTATTGGTTTGGAAATTGGAAAGTGATGAGTGGGAACAGTCACTACCTAGTTGGGTTGTTGAGGCTGGGACTTTGGGTAGTTCAAATTTAGGTGGATAAGTACATGAGTGGAGGGTTGGATTTGAGTGGGACTATCACATCAGGAGCTTATTTCTTGGGTGCAATGAAAAATGGGTTGGCAAATTGTTTTGTTAGGGGATTGAATTGTAAAGACCTGCCTATTATGGGCAACAGGCCTCCGCATGTTCCTCCTTTCTTAGTTATGTCTTAAAGGAGTGGGTGCAAAGTATACATCTTCTGAAGGACACCGTCACTGGGCAAAGTCCCGAGAAACCTGAAATTATTTACCCAAACACAGAAATCACTTAAAAAGAAGTTTTAAGGAAAAGTGCCAGATTGCCTCGAGGCCTAAGAATGCATTTGGCTAAGATGTTACATCTTCAAGTAGTGTCCTATGCCCTTTTCAAGACAAAACATGATGGATAACCGAAGTTACTAGCTAAGGCATTACATAATATAGGTATCAAAGCAGAGTAAGGGGTCAAAAGTGAGCGCCCTTATGAAGCAAATCGACTAGTGAGAGAACTATTGGTGTCTCCAAATACAACAGCAAAACGTCTATTTACCAGACTTCCAGTGGGACGTAGTGTGAGGCATATTGACCCTAAGTACCTGTTTACGAAACGGGAGAACAGCAGCAGTTTTCCACAGCTGGGAAGAAAAAGAAGAAAAAAAGAAGACTGCAAGGTCTGACGGACATTAATATTGAAGCATATGAATATTAATGCCATCAGACCGGCTGCCTGACGAACTCAGCAAGTGAAAAAAGGTGATTCCAGTTCTCGAGTTATAAAAGGCACATGATAAACACGTCTCTGCTAGAAGAAAAGTCTAAAGGAGTAACTCTTTGGAAGTCTGGAAGGAAAGAAAGGAGGGGCACAGATGGAAACAAGATACGGGACAATATTTTCTCGTCTCAGTGGCAACTTCAAGAGGTCTTTCAATGCAGCACTGGCACCCGAAGAACGGGAGCCAGGGTCTGAGAGTACTTGCCACTCAATTCCTTATTTTTTTTCAACTGCACTTACAGGGGGAAGCTGAAGTAATGTAGAACATAATCACAGCAACGATGCGTTTAACTTCCAAACGACATAACGGGCAACTGCTCTCACCCGCTTAAAATCATGAGTCACTCTGTGATTCAATAATAATGATATAGCCCCATGCATCACTTTCAAATGTACTAGCACAAGGACAGAGTATACCACAGGCACGCATTTCTCGGGTTTTAGGAACCTAATTGAAGCTGCGGTTAAATCAAAGTCCAAAATAGCTGTAATAAGCTCATCAGTAAGATGAAGAAGGTTCTGCACTAAAAACAGTCAGATGCCTGTAAAGGTCCCATTCAATCCTTCAACTTACGACACGTGGGCATCGAGGATGATTAGAATACGAATGGAAGTAAGGATCATAGGCAAATGATCGCTGTCATGTAAAATCTGAGAGCACAGCCAGGTAAAGTCAATTACAGTGGATGGGGAGCAAACTAGAGATCAAAGCAAGAAGGATTGAAATGCGAGGTCAACATGGGTGGGAAGTACCAGTATTAAAACATGAAGGGGTAAGAAAGTGAGAAGAGTCCTCTATCTGATACCCATGGGAGGTCACAGTGAGACCCCCCCAGAGGAAATGATGAGCATTTAAAATCACTAATAAGAGAAGAGGTAGCGGTAAAGAAAAAAACAGAAATGCAACATCTGGCATAGAAAATGTTCAAGAAGGAGAAAGATACCAAAAAGCAGACTGTAATATTATTTGTTCAAGTAGATGCGGGCTGCAGCATAATGAAGCGAAGTATGAACCAAGATCTGATGGTGTGTATACTGGTGTAAAAAAGAAGTGCACTTCATATGAGTTCCATCGGAAAATGATCCGATGAATGCAATAAAAAATATCTCGAGACAGGATGGATATCAGTAGATCGCAATTTTAAAGGTTCTTGTAAACAGACACTAACAGGAGAAAATTGGAGAGCAACACCTAAGTCATCCCTATTACCCCTTGAGGTCTTGAATATTCCACCTGAAATAAGTCATATATACTCTACATACACATAGAAGAAGTATGCAGGTAACGTAAAGCAGTAGGAGTCAAGGACTAGGAGGATTAGTAAAGTCTACATATGGAGATTAACAAAAAACGAGTAACATCCGCGAAGGATTGGAAATCAGGGCAAAGAAAGGTGGTGGATTAGATGGTTTTAGAAAAGGGAGTGGAGCGATGTCCATCACTGGTTTTGTTTCCCGCAGTATATTCGGAAGCTTCACTAAGTACTGTCACCAATAATTGCAACACACCTTAAACAAAACCATTGAATCCCCACTTTCCCAGCAGTTTCTCAAATATGCGAGGGTTACCTTGATCCCACAAAGTGTGATCAACCGACTTGAATTACTATAGACCAATTTCTAACTTACCACTACTCTCTAAAATCTTTGAAAAATTAATACATAGACAGATCATTCCTCCTCATCTCAAACACCATACCAAATCCCTGTCAGTTTGGATTCAGACTAATAAAAGGCACAAATGATGGCTATTATACACATGCTGGAACTAAAATATACCACTCTCAAGAAGAAAGAAGTCCCACGGGAATTTCATTGGCTTATGTAAAGCTTTGATACAGTCGACCATGAATTGCTGCACAATAAAGTAACACACTATGGTATAAGAGGCCACTCCCTCAACTACGTAAAGTCATACTTTAATAGCATATCCAATACGAGTATACAATGTGCAAACTCTTCCACACACCCAATCAAGTAGGAGTCCCACAGAAAGTGTCTGACCACTCCTCTTTCTCATCTACATCAGGACCTATCGATGCAATCAACATTACTCCAAGCCCATATTATTTGCAGATGACACTATCAAGGTGTTAGTAACCCTTCTCCTGTCTATACAGTGGACCCCCGCATAATTTTGGCATCCGCATAGTGTTAAATCCGCATAAGCGAAACATTTTATTCGCTAAAAATTTGCCTCGCCTAGTGCTAAATATTCGCTCAAGCGAATTCGTCCGATTACACTCCAGCGGCCTGAGCCAACCTCACTTGTCTGCCAGTGGCATTGGTTTACAACCAGCCTCCACGGTAACATTCAAGCATCAATCGGAAACAATTCGTATATAACAGCCTTTCTAAAATGATTTCACCGAAAAATAAGTGACCATGGGCCCCAAGAAAGCCTTCTATGCCAAGCCCTACAGGAATAAGGTAAATTACTATGAATATAGAAAGAGATCACTGCTAAGTATGAAAGTGGATGGCGATGTCTCCGACTGGCCAGGTTGAAATAAAACCCCAATCAACCATCGCTTCTATTGTGTCCAAGAGAATGGCATAGGAAGCTGTTTTTTTTTTAATCCCCCCCCCCTTTTATTTGCCAAAGGTTTAACTGTGCTTCGAAACAGAGATCGCAAGTGATAAAGATGTTGAGAGACTGATATTGTGTTGATAAACAAAAACAGATAGCAGGCGATAGCATCTCTCAAGCGATCATAAGTGAAAAGGCAAGGAAGTTGCACGAGGATTTATTTAGAAAATCCTGCAACTATGTTGATGCGAGTGAATTTTAAAGCCAGCAAAGGTTGGTTGAGAGATTTAAGAGCGTAGTGGCATACATAGTGTGATAAGGTATGGTGAGGCAGCCAGTTCGGACCAAAAAGAAGCTGAAAAAATATGTTGCGAGAATTCAAGGAGTAAATAGACATTGAGGACTGAAACCTGAACAAGCAATTAATTGTGACGAAACAGGCCTGTTTTTTTGGAAGTAAATGCCAAGCTGATGACACTGTGCTTCTGGGAGATTCTGAAGAGAAGTTGCAGAATGGTTGGATGAATTTGGTAGGTGTGCAAAAAAGAAAATTAAAGGAGATATACAGAAAGAGTAAGGTTATGGGATAACAAAAAAATAGGTGATGAAAAAGAATTTTGAAAATAATCCAAATATTGGAGGGAGATATTATGGAGGAGTGAATGTATTCAGAATTAGGGAGTGGACGTGTCAGCGGATGGGTCTATAAGATGAGGTGAATCATAGAATTGATGAGGGAAAAAAGAGAGAGTGGTGTCACTTAGGAGTCTGGTGGAGACAAAGAAACTTTGTCCCTTTGGAAGGCAAAGAGGGGGAAAGTATGAAAGTATAGTTTTAAACCCAACGCTTTTATATGGGTGTGAAGCATGGTGATGATTGTTGCAGTCGAGGAAAGGCTTGGAGCAGTGGATAAGACCAGTCTGAGGGCAATGTGTGGGTGTAGAATAAAAGCAGAGAATTCGTAGTTTGAAGTTAGGAGGAGGTGCGGGATTACCAAAAACTGTTGTCCATAGGGCTGAGGAAGGGTTGTTGCGGTGTACGGACCATGTAGAGAAAAGGAGCGAAACAGAATGACTTCATGAGTGTATCACACAGTCTGTAGTGAAGTAAGGCGGGTGGGGTCGGCCTAGGGAAAGGTTGGAAGATGGGGTAAAGGAGGTTTGTGTTGCGAGGCATGGACTTCCGAGCCCAATAAGGCATGCGTGAGCGTATTTGATAGGAAGTGAATGGAGACAAATGGTTTTTTAATACTTGACGTCTGTTTGGAGAGTGAGCAAAGTATCATTTATGAAGGGTTTTCAGGTAACCGGCCAGGCCAGGACTTGAGTCCTGGGAGATGGGAAGTGCATTGCCCTCAACTCTGAAGATGCAAAGACAGTGATGGAGTGAAATGATAGAGGTGAAAGTTTTTTCATTTTTTTTTTTCTTTTTTTTTCGGGCCACCCCAGCCATGGTGGGAATCGGGGCCAGTGTGATAATCAAAAAAAAAAAAATATTAATATTAAAAGAATGCCTATGGTGAGGACCCAAAATGCTGCAAGCAAAAAGGGAGAGGGCAAGTGGGGAAATGAAAAGGGGATGGGAAGGATGGGGTAGGGGAGGGAGGAGTGAGAGGTATTTAGGTTCGGTCAGAGGAAGAAGACTAAAAGGTCCAATTCCTCAGACCAAGAGCCTCCTTTGCCACATCAAAGAGTCCCCTTGAAGAGGTATAAACTTACATGAGTAACTGTGAAGACTTTTCACTTAATCTCTTTAGGTCCTCCAGCTGGCAGAGGCCCCTGGGCAGCAGCCCCTCAATTATTATTATTATAATCAAGGGGGAAGCACTAAACCCGTAGGAGTATACAGCGCCTATGGGGGGATGGAAGGCATTCAGGCTTAATTCAGGGAACTGGAGCACAGATCCAATTCCCAAGAACAAGAGCCCCTCACCAGCGTCAAGGAGCCTTCCTTGAGGGGTGCAGCCCCTCAAGCCCATGCCTTAATCCTCCTAATGTCACCAGCTACCTACTTTATTGCTGAGTGCACATCAGCTCACACACTGAGTCCATGTTGATCCCAATATGGGTGGAAACATTAGGACAAGCATTCCTTAAGGCACCCACTGTCCCTATTCCCCATCCGTAAAATAGGTACCGGGTGTTTAGTCGATGGGGACAAAACACCCAGGGACAAAATTGACCTAATTTGCCCGAAATCCTCTGCATACCAAAGGTCTTTCTATACACATAATAGTATGTCTCTCATGTCAACTAGGCATGTATACCTTGTACATGTACTGGTAGAAATAAAGATTATTATTGTGGCAATCTTAAACTGAGAAGTCTTAAGCATCACATGCGCCCCCGTTGCAAAAGTTCTCGCTTCACACGGTAGGGTCCCGGTTTGATTCTCAGCAAAAGGGGTGGAAACATCAGATGTTTTTCCTTACAACCAGGTTGTCCATATTCACCCATCAGTTAAATGGATACCTGGGTGTTAGTCAACTGGTGTGGGTCATATCTTGGGACAAAACTGACCTAATTTTGCCCAAAATGCTGTTGCATAACAAGTGGCTTTTTTTCTATATAGAAAATTATGTCATTGATTTCAGCTAGGCCTGTAATACCTTGTACATGTACTTGTAGTAAATAAAGAATATTATTATAATATTATTGCAGATCTCTGCCACTTTCCCCCATCACATGGGTTTGAATCCTGCTGACTGTGATCTTCTCAGTGCAATACCTCTGGTTGCTTCAGCATGGTTCATTGATTTATATTTGTCGTACCTAAAAGTTCAGAATTGTTGAGTAGGCCAAACTCAGTAAAAATTAAACGTTTCCTTTTATTTTTATTTTTTTTTACAAATTGATAGCTTAATCTTTTTTTATTATCAATGATGTTAGATTTTACATTTTTGGACCAAAACTAACCTAGAAACTTCACCTAACCTCCTTTAAAACTAATGTAATTTAGCTAAATTCTGATGATATATCCCATAGGATATAATTTAAATTTACTACTATTACCTAAAATCAATTGAATACATATTTTTTTTGTAATAACATACTCAGATACTATTTTGCTGATTAATGGCAAAAACTAATATTTAATTGGCTTATTCAACAAAGTGCACCTTTGCCAAATAGGCCAAACTGGTCGATTCAGTTATATATACAGTTTACAATCACTAATCTGGCATCATCGGGATCTCCTGTTAGGGTGCCAGATTAGTGATTTTGCCAGATTACCAGTTTTAGATTAGAAAACACTTAACCCAACAACTCACGCACCTCATGCTGCCTTTAAAATACCCTGTAAATCATACAAAGTGTGGTTACCATTTACACTGTCCGCGACCCCTGCTCACAAACATGCTCCCATGTCGAAGATTTAAAAAAAAAAAAAATTATCTTTATGAAATGATGAGAATCTTTTCCAAATGGGGGTGGGGGTAATGAACCCAAAAGTACGGAATATGATAGAAAACTTACGAATTAAGCTATAAGATGTTACCAGTCATGTGATACTTAAGCATCGGTGATTTCACCCACATTTACCCCTACTTTTGCCATTCCATTAACAGTGGACCCCCGCATACATATTAATCCGTTCCCTGAGAGCTCATGCGTATCCGAAAAAATTGAACGGCGAAATAATTTCCCGATAAGAAATTAATGGAAATCAAATTAAATCCGTGCAAGTACACCCAAAAGTAATGAAAAAAAAAGTTTTACCGCATAAAATATTAAGTTTTAATGCACACAAACTGAAGAAGACATGCACAGTAAGTAGAACTCTACTACAATAGAATACATGACACTTGCCTTTATGAAGATCTGGTGAAGATTGATGGATGGGGAGGAGGGGAGAGTGTCAACTTATTGTTTAGAAGGGGAATCCCCTTCCATTATGACTTGAGTATCAGTCCTTTTCCGGGGTTACTTCCCCTTCGTCTTTTATTTATTAAATTGTCTAAAGTGGTTTCACACTTGTCATTGTAAAGTACACCAGCACGGCTGCAATAGCTGTGTGAGGGTGATTTTCATCCATAAAGGTATGCACTCCAAGCACTTTGCACACATTCTTAATCTCTTTTTCAATTCTATACTAATTCTCACCCTTTTTTACCACAGGGGTGGCACAAGAAACTTTTGGGGTCCATGGTGACTTAATTAGTAGTTACAAGCACTAAAAACATTGGGATAATGTGAAATGAACCGAATTATGTGTAGATTGCGACCGCACGTGGCTTTTGAACACTGGTGTTGAGGCCACAAGTGGGACGCATCTGAACGACTCAGTGAGGTGAGTTTTTTTACATCGAGCGAGGCAAAATTTTTTCTTTAACATGTATCGTATGCCGGATTAACTTATGCAGGGGCCCCACTGTATCCCATTTCGACCAAACTCATGGCTACTCACTAGAATTCCTTCAATTCTGTTGAGTGAACAGTTGCGGGCTTGTAATGCAGTAATACCTATACAGAGGTTCCTCGTTTATTCGTCGTTAATACCGTTCCTGGAAGAGGGACGACAATTATCAAAAAAGACGATATTTCGAATCAATTATTCCTCACACAGAAATAATGTAAATACAATTAATCCGTCCTGACACCCAGAAGTATTAAAACAAAAAAATTTTTTACATGAAATATAGATGTAGTACACAAACAATTACAATGGCACATGATGAATGAAACATTAACGCATAACACTTACCTTTATTGGCAATTTCCTTCTTAGTGTATGCAAGACTGGGAGGAGGAGAGAGATTGAATAGTTTACTGTTTGGAAAGGGAATCCCCTTCCATCAAAGCCCAGGTACCAAGTCCCTTTTCTGGTGTTACTTCTCTTCTCTGTTTTCTTAATGCCACTAAGACCAGTAGAAGTCACAGGAAATCCTGTCACGCAAAAAAAAGTGTCCAGATAGCTCGTTTCTGGCGTCTCTTAAACTTCCCTAAATAGGCCAAAACTCTGTCACTGTACAATTGCCGATATGGCATAGCAACATCCCCTTCTCAGGGTGAAGTTTCTTCATAAATCTTACCATCCTACCCCAACATTTCAAAAATCCCTAATATTCTGAAGAATGGCACCTTCTTCCATCTCTCTTCCTCCTTCTTGTTTATCCACACCAATAATAACTTCCTCAACCTCTTCGAGTACTGGTGATCACATTTTGTCAGCATATTTTACCCCCATTGGCAACAATAGGTTCCTTGATTTCCTTTTCTTGGCCACGCTGAAAGATATGGTTGTACGGATTTGTTTATAAACCCATTTTTTTCCTGGCCAGTTCAGCCACACGTACGCCACTTTTCATATTGTCAAGATGTTTTTCTTAAATTCAATCGTATATCTCACCTCTTTACCAAAGGCTTGGCTTAGGAGCTTTCCTCTGGAGGCTTGATAAGCTTATTTAGTACTTTGCAAGCACTAAAAAGAATGGAATATTATGAAATATTTTCGTATGAAAATGTGAGGGGACTGTCGCTCACTGTAAACAATGGCACACTGGCTGGGAAGGGAGGCCGAGGTGGCTCAGAGCCCGTGAGTAACGCGTCCAGGACAATGACATTATCGAGCCAACTGACCATATTTGCGAGCCAATGATTGCCACAAAATAACGCGAACGATTGTCCGAAAAGGACGACAATCAATCCAGACTATTATCGAGGACCACTGTAAACTATCGTACCGCATCAAAACTTCTATTTTTAATAATTTTATTAATTCTTCTCGTTTCAACAAACAAATAAAAAAAACCACTTATAAATACATGAAAACAATATACAACAGATTTTTTTTCTGTAATAATTTTTATTATTATTTAATATCACACCGGCCGATTCCCACCAAGGCAGGTGGCCCGAAAAAGAAAAACTATACACCATCATTCCACTCCATCACTGTCTTGGCCCGAAGGGTGCTTAACCTACAGTTTTAAACTGCAACATTAACGACCCTCCTTTAGAGTGCAGGCACAGTACTTCCCATCTCAGCTCAAGTCCGCCTGCCGGTTTCCCTGAACCCCTACAATAAATGTAACTTTGCTCACAACTCCAACAGCACGTCAAGTAATTAAAAACCAATTGGACTCCCTTCCACTCCTATCAAAACCGCTCACAAGCATGCCTCCTGTCTGTTGGAAGTCCAAGAAAAGGGACAGGAAGCAACAACCTCATATCCCCCTTCACCACTCGCACACAAAACCTCCTTAAACTCCCAGCCCCCCCCACGCCACCCTCTATTCCGTGTCCCCCTCCCAACCATCCTAGGCCGACCCCCTACCCCGCCTTCCTTCCACAACAAGACTGATAACACTCTTGAAGTCATATCTGTTTTCGCCAATCCCTTCTCTCTAAAAACCATGTTCCGAACCACCTCAACAAACCCTTCCCTCAGCCTCTGGACCAACAGTTTTGGTAAATTCCCTCACCTCATCCTAACTTCCAAACTACGAATTCTCTGCATTATATTCACACCAAAAACATTGCCCCACAACATGACATCTCCACTGCCTCCAGCCTTCTCCTCGCTGTCAACATTCATCACCACCTCTTCAACCACCCATCAAAAGATGCGTTGAAAAAACTATACTCTCATACATTCCCCTCTTTTGGTCCTCCAAGGTACAAAGTTCCGCCCCTATTTTCTCCACAGACTCCATAAGTGCACCACTCACTCTTTTTCCCTCAATCAATCCTATGGAGGACTTACACCTCATCTTTCTCTACGGCATCCCATTAGACCCATCCGCTGACACGTCCACTCCCCAAATATCTGATACATTCCACCTCCTCCATACACTTCCCTCCAATCTGATATTCAATCCTTTTCACACCTAAATCTTTTTTTTTAACCTCATAACCATACTCTTTCCCTGTATACACCTTCTTTAATTTTCTTCTTTGCAACACCCTAAGAATCCAAATTCATCCACCAATCTCTGCAGCTTCTCTTCAGAATCTCCCAATAGCACAGTGCATCACAAAGAGCAGCTGTGACTACTCCCACTTTGTGTGTGATTTATAACTATTAACTCCACGCCTCTTTGCCAAGAACCCTCGCAATTACTTCTCTTACAACCCCATCTATAAATATATTAAACAACCACGGTGACATCACACATCCTTGTCTAAGGCCTACTTTTACTGGGAAAAAATTTCCCTCTTTCCTACATACTCTAACTTGAGCCTCACTATCCTCGTAAAAACTCTTCACTGCTTTCAGTAACCTACCTCCTACACCATACACTTGCAACATCTGCCACATTGCCCACCCTATCCACCCTGTCATACGCCTTTTTCCAAATCCATAAATGCCACAAAGACTCTTTAGACCTTATCTAAATACTGTTCACTTATATGTTCACTGTAAAACACCTGGTCCACACACCCCCTACCTTTCCTAAAGCCTCCTTGTTCATCTGCTATCCTATTCTCCGTCTTACTCTTAATTCTTTCAATTATAACTCTACCATACACTTTACCAGGTACACTCAACAGACTTATCCCCCTATAATTTTTGCACTCTCTTTTATCCCCTTTGCCTTTATACAAAGGAACTATGCATGCTCTCTGCCAATCCCTAGGTACCTTACCCTCTTCCATACATTTATTAAATAATTGCACCAACCACTCCAAAACTATATCCCCACCTGCTTTTAACATTTCTATCTTTATCCCATCAATCCCGGCTGCCTTACCCCCTTTCATTTTACCTACTGCCTCACGAACTTCCCCTGCAAATTATTTTAGCATAAGATTGATGAAGTCATACGTCTGGCAGAGAGCATCTGGGGGGACTGCAGCTCTGCAGCTCCTATGGACAAGCCGCCACTGTGATTGAGTACAAGAAACCACCCATTTACCTATTTCAACCCAATAAAGTGATCAGAAATCGGTAATTTGACCAATTTCACACAAATTTCAGAGATACCAATTTCAAAATAGTGTCCAGAATAAACAATGCAGACATTCCTGGCATAAAATAACATCTCTGTTCATTATTCACATCTCTAGGCCCCTCTTAATATTCCGCTTGCTTTCTATTCTAAATTTTTTATTCACACAAAAAATAGGAGATTTGCTGTTATGCAGACTACTGCATTATTATAATAATTGTATAAATAATGTCGAGCTACTTGTGACCATGTATTAGACTGGCCAGTTGGACACGTGACGTGATCTGTTTACTCTTGAACATGGGCAAAAATCAAACATTTCCACTACTTTGAGCTCAGTTTCAAGTACTCTCCATCCTGAAACGAATCAAAATCATCTTTATTTCTGTAATATATCTTCCATTCCATCAAATGATACTAAATAACCGAGAATAAAACCACAAAAAACATACAAAAATACACTACAAAGTTGCTGTTTTACACTAAAAACAGTAGCATTTTTTCTTGTCATGCACTGCACACTACAGGATTTTTTTATATAGTGCACACTTTCCACACAGACGTATTCTCTCACAACTAGGCCCAAGCTTACCAGTCACAGCTTATCTGAGTGAGATGAGCTCATGGTGTCATACTACAGGACAGACAGTGGCATCAAAGCCATGATACAATGGGAGTGACACTGAAAGGGTTAATAAAGTTAACCAATTTGACTTACACAAGAAACTTCATCACTGCCGCTTACAAAGTGAAGGGCTGAAATTTACAACTTAACACCTTCACTCACAAGTAGCCTAAACCACTTCATCAGAACTTGATCTAGCTCTGAAGTTTTTACTTCCTTCATTGTTTTCCTTTTACACATTTTCCTCTTTGCTTCCATGGATATTATTCTTTGTCTCCACAAACTTTTCAGTGCTCCATTCACCTTTTCCCCCTTATCAGTTCTTCTGTTCATCTCATCATAGACCCATCAGCTGACAAGTCCACTCCCAAATATCTGAATACATTCACCTCCTCCATCCTCCCCCCTTCAAACTGATATCCAATCTTTCATTACCTAATTTTTTTGTTATTCTCATCACTTTGTTCACTTTTAATTTCCTTCTTTTACATACCCTCCCAAACTCATCCACCAACCTCTGCAACTTTTCTTCAGAACCTCCCAGAAGCCCAGTGTCAGAAGCAAAAAGTAATTATGACAACTCTCACTTTGTGTTAGATTCTTTATCTTTAAATCCCACACTCTTGCCAACACTTAAGCATTCACTTTTCTTGCAACCCATCTTATAAATATATTGAATAGCCATGGTGACATCTCACATCCCTGTCTGGGATGCCATCATGTCACCATGGCTTACTGGTTAATAATCTCCCCCTCTCTAACCTAAGCCTATCCTCGTAAAAACTCTTAACTGCTTTTAGTAACTGACCACCCATTCATACAATAGAAACATTGGACACATTGCTTTCCTATCCACCCTATCATATGCCTTTTCCAAATCCATGAATGCAAACAACAACCTCTTAACAACTTATCCAAATACTGTTCACTTATATGCTTTATTGTAAACACCTGGTCTACACATTCCTTACCCTTCCTATAGCTTCCTGTTCATCTGCAATCTTGTTCTTTGTCTTACTCTTAAATTCTTTCACTGATAACTCTACCATACACCTTACCAGGTATACCCAACAGGCATATTTCCCTATAATATTTACACTCTATTGTCCTCACTTGCCTATAATACAAATGAATTTGCATGCTCTCTGCCAGTCCCTATGGTACCTTCCCCTTTTTCATAAAATTTATTAATAACTTAATAACCATTCAAGTACAAATCCCACCTACTTTTACCATTTTCTTCTTGATGCACATCAAATCCCAGCTGTTTTAAACAACCCACCTTTCATTCTACCCACCAGCCTCAGTCAAACCTCGCCCCAACTTCTAACTGGCACTCCCTCGCTCCTGTACGATGTTTATACCTCCTTGTCAATGCATGAAAAATCACAGCTTCCCTCTCTCAATCAACATTTAACAACTTCTTAAAAGTATTCCTTTTTTTCCATCTTTGATACTTCCACTCGTCCATCTAATAACCTCCTCTTCTTATTTTAATTATCATCAAGTCCATTCATTCCTTAAGCTTTCTCAACTTATAATCCTCATTCCACAACTTTTTCTTATATCTCAGCAAAATTTGCTGCAACTCGCCCACTCTCCTCATTTCCTCTCCTTTTACAGAGAAAACAGCTTTGTGAATAACAGATCAAGGTAACTTTAGAAAATACAAAGGTTGCGGTTTGTCTCATTCAATTATTTTGAGACCATATCAATAAATTATTGATTTGAGCATGGGAAACCCAAGGAATATATTATTTTGATGAAAATCATAAAACACAATTTGCAGATGCTTTTATTGGAAGCTCCCCTGTTCAGAGCTTTATTACACAACAATAGAAAAAACTTTGTCAGTCCATACAAAGGAGAAAAACACTTACAAGTCTTTCCCTGCAAAGAGAATACTACAGACAGATAGTATACTCTTTTGCAACCTTTTTTAATGACTTTAATGGGGCAACTCTTAACCCTTTCAACTGTGATCCCTGTACAATTAACGGCATTGCAAGCACAGTGTCGGTCCCATAGATACTACGCCAAAAAATTCTAGCGGCATCAAATCTGCGGGAAAAAGCTGTAGGTCTATAGAGAGAATGGGTCCTGTGCCAGTGTGCACTGTATAAAAAAAATCAGGGAGTGCCACAGTGCATTGTGGGAGAGCCAGTCAGTATGCCTTGTTCACCATGCCTAGATAAAGGAATACCTCACTCCCCTGTGAACTGGGACTTATCTTTCTCTAACCAAGTGATAGTTCTAACACAGATGGGAGTGTCCAGGAAGAGTGATTTCATGCTTTAAGGTAGTCTTGTGACTGAAAGCAATGCCCAGGAAACCAGAAAATAGTACTGCAAACCCAGACAACCATCAACCTCCACCTCTGGTGCTTGGTTGTCTTGTTCATGTTCATGTTGTGTAACACTACAGCAAAAAGGAAACTCATATTTTCCATGCCAGACTCAGATGTGAGCAGTGGCCATGACATTTGATACTGACTGGTGATTTATCAATCTCCTTGAATATAATTCCAGTAGCGACAATGAAGCGTCAATTTATACGAGACTACATTCATTCTGGTGTGTGGCCACATGCAATCCAAGGGAAGGAGTAAATCTCGGAGTACATCCCCCGTGGCCTTTACACCAAGGGAATCAGATTAGTGAAAAGACAAGACAAGCTCGGGTGGTGGAGAAGATGGTGTAAGTGTGTTGTGGTGGCAGGTGAGGAAGATAACGTGGGTGGTGGGGAAGATGCATGGGCGATGGGGAGACAGCGTGTACATAAGTTTATTCAGGTATACACAAATACAATTCTTCTTTCAATGCACCACCATAACCCACTGAGCAGGGTGGCCCAGAATGAAAAAATTAAAGTTTCTTCTTTTACATTCAGTAATATATACAGGAGAAGAGGTACTACCCCCTTGCTCCTGGCATAAATACAATTCATCAGTGACCGTCATTTAGCATGGTAATTGAACGTTCGTTGAAAATGCCGTGTTAGGTAAAATCGTGTTAGATGAACGTGACAAGAACTTGTGAGAAAATAGGGATAACGTTCCTGGGTAGCCCCCAAAACGCCAAAAACATTTATTAGACCAAACAGATAATACTCAAAAATAAATGTGAATAAGTAAATGTAATTCATTGTCTGATATATTACTGCTTAAGACTACAAATGCAATAGAAATAATAGTATTTACCTAAAATTGTGGGTTTATGGATGAATTGTGGGAGAGAGTGGATAAGGATGGTGGGGCCCTACTGGGCTGAGATGGAAGAGGTTATTGGATGTCGACAGAAGTGATGGTAAGGTTCTGGTACAGAAGTTGATGGTTGTTATTGGAGTGCGTCAAAATTCTGGGGTAATAGATCTCTGAGCTCTTTCATACCTTGCCTAATATATTATACATCTGACAGTAAGGCATCATCAGCTGGTCTAGACCTCATTACAAAGAACTAACTTCTAGATTTGTCAGGGTCTTCACAGTTAAAAGTCCTTCTAGTTTTAGTCAGCAGCATGGAACTGCTCATGTTATTGCTTGCAAAATGTTAACTCTTTTTCTTCAGGTTCTTCTTCATCTCCTTCTGTTAACTCCCTCCCTTGTATCTCTGCATTGAGCTCTGCCAACATTTCCCCTGGACTCCTGTCTTCATCATCATCATCTAAGAGCTCATTCATATCTTCAAAAACCATCACCTGGTAATTTCCTTGCCAGCTGAACAATTTCCTGAACCTGACTCTCAAGCAAGGAAAACCAGTGAAAGAATTAACCACAGAAGGCCATAACTTTCCCCACCTGCATTTAATGTTGATTGGGGCACTTCTTTCCCATGCACTTTTTGCATAGCTGATAGCATCTGCAATGTTTTAAATTTTTTTCCAGAAGCTTGGTACTGCCAGTTGGAATCAAAGTCCACTGAATGCGACTAGTTTTTCATAACTTTTTTTTTGTAGTTTACACTTGAATGACTTAATAACTTCCCGATCCAGTGGTTGTATTAGAGATGTTGTATTTGGGGGTTTAAAAATAAAATTTTTTACATGTGAGGTCACTTCCAGCATGCTTATGGATGAGTACAGGAATTATCAAGAATGAAGAGACCCTTGACTGAAAGGGTTCTTGCTGTGCAGGTAAAAACTTGACTCAGGAATAAAGTGATGCTTAAACCAGTCATAAATATTTCCTCTGTCACCCCGCTGACTGGTTTGACCTCCAAATTATGGTAAGGTGTTTTTACCCTACACCTTTCAAAGCACAAGGATTCTTAGAGCAGTAAATAGCCATGGGCTTACACCTGAAATCACCTGATGCATTACTGCAAAGGAGCAAGGGTAAGCGATACTTTGCTGTCTTGAAGCCCAGTGCACTCTTCTCTTGCTGACTGATATAAGTTTATGTTGGCATTTTTTCAAAAAAAACACTTGTCTTGTTAACATTAAACACTTGATGTGGCTCATAGCCCCTCAGAAATAATTTCCTGCAATTCAGCAGGGAAATTACTTGCTGCTGTATGATCAGCTGAAGCACTTTCACTAGAAAACTTAATATTATGCAATTTAAAACTGTGGAACCAGCCTGTGCTAAACACACACTTTTTCAGGTCTTCCTTCCTTATCACACACTGCTTTAAACAACTGTAAAGCCTTTTCCTAATTAAGAGGAAATTAATGGTGCACCTTTCTTTGTCTTCTGTTCAATCCACTCAAGCAACAAGTTTTCTGCTTTATTTACTTGTTGGGACTTACGTGTCATTCTTTTCATGAGATGACATCTTGGGTTATTCATTACACAAGCTCGAATATTTGCCTCATTCTTTTTAATTGTACAAACTGACGCTTCATTAAGGCCAAAGGCCCTCATATACCCAAACCCCAACGTGATCCACTCTTAACCCCTTTTTCAGGGTCCAGAAGCCAAATTCCAAAGTGCCACCAGGGTCCAAGAATTTTAAAAAAAAATTTTTGTTATTTTTTATGAAATGGTAGAGAATCTTTTTCTGAAGGTAATAAAACAAAAAGTACGAAATTTGATGGAAAATTGATGAAATTATGCTCTCGCGAATTTTGATTTTGTCAGCGATATTTATGAATCGGCGATTTTGCCTCCTATTTTAGGCCAATTAAAATTATCCAGTCGACCAAATTCTTAGCTATTTCACTAGTATTACTTCTATTCTATCGATTGAGCACAAGAAATCGCCAAGTCAACTGTTTCAACTACAAAATAAAAGCGATCGGAAATTTGGTAAATTTGGCCAATTTAACACAAAGTTCAAAATATTCCATTTCAAAATGGGGGCCCCAGAAAAAACATTGTAGGTATTCCTGGCACAAAAAAAAAACATTTCCTCTTTTTCATTAGTTAGTTTTGCGGCTTTACAAATGAATTCCATTTTGATTTTTTATTCACATAATGAATTTTTATTCAAACCAAAAAATAGAAGTTTTAAACTGTTATGAAATTTTGTAAAAATTGTATAAATTTCATCCCCACATTTGTGAATGTATATTAATCCACCAGCTGGGTGTATTAGACGGTGAGGTCGTTTGTTTACTCTTGAACAATCGGCAAAAAATTTAACATTTCCGCTACTTTGACCCTCAGTTTCAAGCCATTTCCAGTGCTTAAAACCAATCAAATCACTCCTATTTCGTAATATGTCTTCCATTCTATCAAACGTAATATGTCTTCCATTCTATCAAATAAGACCCAAAAAATTGCAAATACAATATTAAAAACTTTCGAAAAAACACTGAAAAGTCGCTGTTTTAATCGAAAATCACAGTCTCAGTTTTTTCTCTTGTTATACAACTGTGTGCTGCAGGATTTTTTTATGTGGTGCACATGTACCCACAGATGTATTCTCTCATATCTAGGCCCAAATTTACCATCACAGCTTATCAGAGTGAGCTGAGCTCATGGTGTAGACTGTAGAGCTACGGTTTGGACCCCCGAACATAAAGCCGTAGATCTATGACACGGACCCTGAAAGGGTTAAGCTTATCTAATACCGTGGTCCCTCGCTAATTCGTTCCTGGGAGTGCGACAATTATCGAAATAGACGATTTTCGAATCAATTTTTTCCCCCTAAGAAATAATGCAATTACAATTAATCCGTTCCTGACACCCAGAAGAATTAAAACAAAATTTTTTTTACATGAAATATAGATGTAGTACATTAAAAATACAATGGCACATGATGAATGAAAACATTAACAGCATAACACTTACCTTTATTGGCAATTCTTTTTTAGTGTATGAAAGACTGGAGGAGGGGAGAGATTGGATTAGTTACTGTTTGGAAAGGGAATCCCCTTCCATCAAACCCCGGTACCAAGTCCTTTTCTGGGGTTACTTCTCTTCTCTGTTTCTTTTAATGCCACTAGGACCAGCTTGAGAGTCACAGGAGTCCCGTCTGCAAAGGGGTCCAAAAGAGCTCTGTTTCTGGGTCTCTTTAAAACTTTCCCTAAAATGGGCCAAGACTGTCACTGTACAAGTTGCCGATTTTGGCTTGCAACATCCTTCTCAGGGTGATGTTTCTCCATAAATCTTTCCATCCTACCCCACATTTCAAAAAACTCCTTAATTTCTGAAGAAGGCACCCTTTTTCCATCTCTCTTCCTCCTCCTGCAGCAAGATTCTGAGCTGCGATCTGTTGCTGCTCCTGCTGAGTCTTGCAGTCCTCAGTGGTTAGCTCTTCGTTGTGGTCCTCCACCAACTCTTCCACATCCTCCAAATCACATCCAACCCCATGGAACTCCCCAATGCCACAATAGAGTTCACAACTGACATAGGCTCATCAGGGGCAGCCACAAACCTTCAAATTATTCTTGTGGACACAATCTGGCCACAATTTTCTCCAAGCAGAGTTCAAAGTCCTGGTAGTCACTCCCTCCCAAGCCTTACCTATAACGCTTTTTATATTGTTCAATGATGTTTTTTTTTAAATTCATTCATATTTCTCACCTTCTTTACCAAAGGCTTGGCACTAGGAGCTTTCTTTGGAGCCATGGGGACCTTATTTAGCACTTGCAAAACACTAAAA
Source organism: Cherax quadricarinatus (assembly GCF_026875155.1). NCBI lineage: Eukaryota > Metazoa > Arthropoda > Malacostraca > Decapoda > Parastacidae > Cherax > Cherax quadricarinatus. Next base: position 1,605,876 of record NC_069410.1, read on the forward strand.
TGAATGGAATATTATGAAATATTTCGTAAGAACAAGTGAGAGAACCGTTGCCACTGGTAAACAGTGGCACACTGGCTGGGAAGGGAGGCCGACCCAGCTCAGAGCCGTGAGTTACGCGTCCAGGAGAACGACGATTAGCGGTCAACTGACCATTTGCGAGCCAATGTTTGGATAAAATAAAGCGATGATTTCCGAAAAGGACGACTATCGAGCCAGACGATTACGAGGGACCACTGTATCTCAATTTTCTTCGCAATTCCTAGGGCTTGAACGCCTAAACCTTTTCTTGTCACTTTCAGCAACACTTGTATGCTTACTGGGTGCCATGATTGCTTGGGAGATTTAACAAATAGCAATGAAAATATATAGTACAATGAATGTAAATAAACACAGCGAGGTTCCCGAGTATGTATCTTCGCCCTACATCAGCATGAACCGAACTGGAGGATGGGAGCAAAGGTGTGGGTGGGTGTGGGTGGCGGGGGGGATGGTGGTAGGCCTCCCCACCGCGGGCGACCGGGCGACCACACGCTCAAAAATTTTTTACCCTCCCCCAAAATCGTGTTCAATTGATTTTACGTTTTACATAAAGTTGTGTCGCAATTCTTCAATCATGCTACACTCAAATGTGCCCAAATAAAACTTGTGCTAAATGATGGTCTACTGTACATAGATTATATTATCATACATAGCAGCATATGTGTAGAGAACCTAGGTTAACCCAAAAAAAAGTCAGTGATTATTTCAAAGTGGGTGGTGGGGAAGACAGCATGGTTGGTGGGAAAGATGGTATGGGTAATGGGTAATGTTACAAATTTTTGGGTGGATAATATACATGCGACAGCGGGTGGTATTTGGTGAAATGCTTCATGTGGGACCAGTGGCACCCCAGGCTGGTAGCCATGCTGCGACTCAAACACATCCACAACAAAGGCCACCTTCAATCACCCACCCCACCACAACCTGCACAACCCAACAACACAACACCCACACACCAAACAACCATGCACAACCACAACCACAACAACTTGCCCACAAAAATGCAGACACTCGTTTTATGTGTGAGGAGTGTAAAAAAAGCACTGTGCATAACACCATGTTTCAAAGAGTTCCATAAACTGTAACAGTTCTAGGAATGTGTCCAGTGACTCTATTGTGCATATATATATTATAGAAAAATAGTAATAAAACTCCATGGGGAAGTGGAACGGAATTCTTCCTCCGTAAGCCATGCGTGTTGTAAGAGGCGACTTAAATGCGGGAGCAAGGGGCTAGTAACCCCTTCTCCTGTATAAATTACTAAATTTAAAAGAGAAACTTTTGTTTTTCTTTTTGGGCACCCTGCCTTGGTGGGATACGGGGCTGGTGTGTTTAAAGAAAGAAATAGTAATAAACAACTTTTTTAATTGTTTGGTTTATGAAAAAAAGTTTTGTAAAAAACATAATAATAACAATATTTTTGCGGTTATTGTGTCGCATACAACTAGTGTATATTCTTTCTTTTAGACCAGCCGTTACCGAGG
>NC_069410.1:1607898-1700398 GCF_026875155.1 Cherax quadricarinatus
AATCACAAAAAAGCAAGAAATATCACAAATGTTTTAATCTAGTTTGGAGGCAGTGGAAATGTGTCTAAGGGCAATATGTAGTGTAAATATTATGCAGATAATTCCTAGTGTGGAAATGAGGAGGAAGTGTGGAGTTATTAAAAGTATTTTTCAGAGGGCTGAGGAGGAGGTTGTTGAGGGGGTTTGGTCATTTAGAGAGGATGGAGCAAAATTAGATGACATGGTATATAAATCCTTAGTGGAGGATAGGAGGGGTAGGGGAGGTCCAAGGAAAGAAAGGATGGAAGGAGGGGGCAAAAGAGGTTTTGTGGGCAAGGGACTTGGACATACAGCAGGCATGTGTGAGAGTATTAGATAGGAGTGAATGGAGGCGAATGGTTTTTGGGACTTGACAAGCTGTTGGAGTGTAAACAGGGTAATATTTTGGGAAGGGATTCAGGGAAACAGGTTAGCCGGACTTGAGTTCTGGACATGGGAAGTACAGTGCCTGTACTTTAAAGGAGGGGTTTGGGATATTTGCTGTTTGGAGGGACATTTGAGCTGTCATATCTGTGCACCTCTGTAAAGACAGTGATTGTGTGAATTATGGTGGGAGACAGCCAGTGTGTTGAAAAAAAAAAAAACATTTGTAGTGTATAAAAGCCATGAATTATTTTCCATTATCTAATTGGATTTTGCTGGTTGAATCCTCCAGATATTTATTAAGAATAACCCAAGTACTGTAATATATTTTAATTTCCAGAAAATGATTGGAATTATAATGGTGGTATACCAGTATGTACTGCTGGTATGTGACTTCGTGCATCTGGTTCTTCTATCTGCATTTCTAATGCTAAAATCGATATGGCATTTTGTTTCACCTCCTCCACTCAAGGTCATCACTGGAGAAGTTATTCTGGTAAGAAGGATTTTTAGGCTTTTATTCAGTAGTAGGTGGAATTCCTGTTACCTTTAATTTACATGGCTTTTATTATGTCATAAAATATCTTGTAAAAAACCTTCATGTACTGTGATATGCTCACCTCTGATTCTCTTCCACATACTACTGTATTATATGTACTGTACTATTCTCACCTACCCAGGTATCATTCCTTCATGTTCTGTATGGTTGGAATCATGGCTAGGGCTAAAAGTGAGCAGGTTATAACAATTAATGAAGAAAAAGAAATTGGAATGACTTATGCAGCAAGTAGCAGCAGGTTGGTGTGGTGACCCGGAAATTTGAAATTTTGCTAGCCAAAATTAGGGCCAGATTGCTGATGGAACCGGATTACTGATTGCTGGATTAGTGATGGCCGACCTGTACATGAAATTGTCAGTTATGCTTCAAAAACATTAACCACTCCAGCATGCCTATACACTGACACTTCTTGCTTCCTCATAAAAAAATTTCTGTTAAGAATGTGCTTTTCCTTAGAATTACAGCAGTGAATAACCCATACAAGCTTAGTGCATTTTTTGTGATCATAATAATAATAATAATAGTAATTATCCTTTAAAGATAACTTTCGTTTTTCCTTTTGGGCCACCCTGCCTCGGTGGGATATAACGGTTTGTTGAAAGAAGAAGAATTATCCTTTAATTTCCTAAAGTGCAAATATATGCTCTATATATTTGCACATATTTTATATCACACAGCTGCTGTGTATAAACCAATATGCTTTTTCAGGTGACAGGAGCTGGTCATGGAATTGGAAGGGAATTGGGACTTCAGTTTGCTCGTTTAGGAGCCCGAGTCGTGTGCTTGGATATTAATGAGGTTTGTGTCTGTCAACTTTGGTTCTCTGATCTTTCTTAACCAAAATTGTTTCTTAAAAAAAAAAAAAAAAAATTCCTAGTACTTATTATGCTGTCATTTTTGTTAAATTCATGTGATTACAGTGGAACCTCAGATTTCGTCTGGTGTGGATATCTTACAATTCGGATTTTGACCACTTTTGGCCAAAATTGCCCCTGGTTTTGCACCTCCACTCGGAAATTGTCCATACCAGACACTTCCACCTGGGCTGTTCATACGTTTGTGATACTAATACGTAATAATAATCACTCTTGGGCACATTAAATGTCTTATTTTAGGTTAATATAGGCATTTTCCTTAATCCATCTATGATATTTTCTTCAAAATTATGTAAGAAACACGTTACATAGCACATAAACATTCCTCTGTTACTCATTCACTAAGAGTGTCCTTCTAGTCTTAATGCCATAGTAATAATACTAATACATAATAATAATCACTCTTGGGCACATTAACCTTTAAACTGTCCAAGCATAGATCTACGTTTACCTGCATGGTGCTCTGAATATTTTGAAAAATAAAAAAAAATTTTTTTTTTTTTAGTTAAAGAGGGCAATTTTCTGTGTGCTATAAGACCAAAAAAAAAAATTAGGACCAGTACTTACCAAGATATAAACCTGGAAAGTTGGCTCTGGATGCTCATCTGATGGCACCATCCAGTCCTGCTGCTTGCAGAAGTGTTGCCGATTTACCTTTTTTTTTCTCATTTTTATTTTAATTTATATAATTTTTGTTCTGATAATTAAAATTTATAATAGTTCTTGTGATTTCATAGTCAATCTCTGTTCTGAAATAGTACTCAAATAGTAACAATCATACCAACAGGTGAACATTTTCACCTGCCTGGGTCATTTACTATTGTCTAGAAATACTATATACAAAGTAGTTATAAGTCTTTGCAATGTTTTAAACATGCTGGAGTATATATGAAACTCCTTGAAGAATGGTGTTATGACAAGCGAGATAACTGGTGACAGCCAGTGACATTTGATGAATGTGTGCTGCTGTAGGGAACCCTCGCCTTATTTGTTTTCTCTTTTTGTTTGTTTTTGCTGTTGCACACAAACATGTCTGTCTGTCTATCTATCTGTTTGTCTATCTGTCTGTCTATCTGTCTAGCTCTGCTTATCTATCTAGCTCTGTTTATCTGTCTTTCTGTCTGCCTGTGTGTGCCTGGAGTATATATATGAAACTCCTTGAAGAATGGTGTTATGACAAGCATCAGATAACCGGTGACAGCCAGTGACATTTGATGAATGTGCATTGCTGCAAGGAACCCTCGCTTTGCTTTCACTGTTGCACACAAACATGTCTGTCTGTATGTCTGTCAGTCTGTCTATGTCTGTTTATCTGTCTGCCTGTATGTGTCTGGCTTTCCATCTGTTTGTCTCTGTCTCAGGGAGCTAGTAAACCTGTTGGTTTGTGGTTTATGAGCTGCTCCTTGATTACTGAACAAGTGACAGTGCTATTAATTGCATATCCAATTTTTCTTTAAATCATTTGATGCCCTCATCACCTTACTCTTTTCTTTGTTCACTTTCAACTTTCTACCTTTACACACACTCCCAAACTCGTCCACTAACCTTTGCAGTTTTTCTTTAGAATCTCTCATAAGCACAGTATCATCAGCGAAAAGTAACTGTGTCAATTCCCATTTTGTATTTGATTCCCCATAATTTAATCCCACCCCTCTCCTGAACACCCTAGCATTTACTTCTTTTACAACCCCATCTATAAATATATTAAACAACCATGGTGACATTACACATCCCTGTCTAAGACCTACTTTTACCGGGAAGTAGTCTCCTTCTCTTCTACACACCCTAACCTGAGCCTCACTATCCTCATAAAAACTCTCTACAGCATTTAGTAACTTACCACCTATTCCACATACTTGCAACATCTGCCACATTGCTCCCCTATCCACTCTATCATATGCCTTTTCTAAATCCATAAATGCAATAAAAACTTCCCTACCTTTATCTAAATACTGTTCACATATATGCTTCAATGTAAACACTTGATCTACACATCCCCCTACCCACTCTAAAACCTCCTTGCTCATCCGCAATCCTACATTCTGTCTTACCTCTAATTCTTTCAATAATAACCCTACCGTACACTTTTCCTGGTATACTCAGTAAACTTATTCCTCTATAATTTTTACAATTTCTTTTGTCCCCCTTCCCTTTGTATAAAGGGACTATACATGCTCTCTGCCAATCCCTAGGTACCTTCCCCTCTTTCATACACTTATTAAACAAAAATACCAACCACTCCAACACTATATCCCCCCTCTGCTTTTAATATTTCTGTCATGATCCCATCAGTTCCAGCTGCTTTACCCCCTTTCATTCTACGTAATGCTTCATGCACCTCTCCCACACTCACATCTTGCTCTTCTTCACTCCTAAAGATTTTTTTTTTTTTTAACAAGTTGGCCATCTCCCACCAAGGCAGGGTGACTCAAAAAGAAAGAAAATCCCAAAAGAAAATACTTTCATCATCATTCAACACTTTCACCTCACTCATACATAATCACTGTTTTTGCAGAGGTGCCCAGAATACAACAGTTTAGAAGCATATACATGTACATATAAAGATACTACAACATATCCCTCCAAACTGCCAATTTCCCAAACCCCTCCTTTACAGTACTTATTTCCCATTTCCAGTACTCAAGTCCGGCTATATAAAAATAACTGGTTTCCCTGAATCCCTTCACTAAATATTACCCTTTGATATATACCTTTGAAGAATTTCGAGAGTATATCTACTCTCTGAGCCTGGCCATGGGCCAGGCTCATCTAGTCTAGTATGTGTAGTGTAACCTAAGTGTTAGTACAAGTAGGAAGATATACTGTTATCTCGTGTGTTTGAGACAGAAAAAGACACCAGCAATCTTACCATTATGTTAAACAATTACAGGTTTCTGTTTCACACTCACTTGGCAAGACGGTAGTACCTCCCCGGGTGGTTGCTGTCTACCAACCTACTACCTATACTCTTTTAGAGTATAGTGAGATATGTTGTGGTAAGAGACTGGGATTACTCTTTAGATCACCCTGAGATCAATTCATATCCAATTTGTATAATTCTTTCTTCTTTCTTTCAACACACCGGCCGTATCCCACCGAGGCGGGGTGGCCCAAAAGGAAAAACGAAAGTTTCTCCTTTTACATTTAGTAATATATACAGGAGAAGAGGTTACTAGCCCTTGCTCCGGCATTTTAGTCGCCTCTTACAACACGCATGGCTTACGGAGGAAGAATTCTGTTCCACTTCCCCATGGAGATAAGAGGAAATAAACAAGAATAAGAACTAGAAAGAAAATAGAAGAAAACCCAAAGGGGTGTGTATATATGTGCTTGTACATGTATGTGTAGTGTGACCTAAGTGTAAGTAGAAGTAGCAAGACGTACCTGAAATCTTGCATGTTCATGAGACAGAAAAAAGGACACCAGCAATCCTACCATCATGTAAAACAATTACAGGCTTTCGTTTTACACTCACTTGGCAGGACGGTAGTACCTCCCTGGGCGGTTGCTGTCTACCAACCTACTACCTATACTCTTTTAGAGTATAGTGAGATATGTTGTGGTAAGAGACTGGGATTACTCTTTAGATCACCCTGAGATCAATTCATATCCAATTTGTATAATTCTATTTTTATATTAAACCAGGCAAACAACAAGAAAACAGTAACAGACATCAGCAAGGAAGGTGGAAGCGCTTGGGGTTATAAGTGTGATGTGAGCTGTAAGGAAGATGTCCATGCAGTATCAAACAAGGTATGTTTCATGTGTTATCTTCATGATATTTAGATATTGGCAGTTTGGAGGGATATGTTGTGTATCTTTATATGTATATGCTTCTAAACTGTTGTATTCTGAGCACCTCTTCAAAAACAGTGATAATGTATGAGTGTGGTGAAAGTGTTGAATGATGATGAAAGTATTTTCTTTTTGGGGATTTTCTTTCTTTTTTGGGTCACCCTGCCTTGGTGGGAGACGACCGACTTGTTGAAAAAAAAAAAAAAATTTAGAATTGAAGAGTTAGGTCTAGGTCATCATTATATGTTACATAAACACCATCAGTTTTATATATTATGCTCATACTCCAGCTGCAGGATCAATGAAACATGAGACCATGCAGCTTCAATGTAGACTCATCCACGTTTGGGTTGAACTCTGCACTAAGTTCATTGAAGCTCAGATGATGGCATATGTGATGGATAATATTGTTAGTAGAGGACAGTGTTTCTCTTTTAACATTATTATCCATATAATGCACCATCATCAGAGCTTCACTGAACATAGTGCAGAGTTTGACACAAAGGTGGAGGAGCTCACTCTTGGAGTTGCATGTCTCCACATGTAATTGGTGTATAAGTTTTCCCAAATTATCTAGAGTCCAGACTTCAACCATCTATTGCCATACGTTCTAATGAACAGACGTTTGCCTGCAGCTAGCATTGTAACTTACCTTACAGACTATAGGTATGTCTTCATATGCTGAATATCATCTTCTTCCCCTACCTTATATTTTGTACTCTTTTCTTTTTTTCACACATCAGCCATCTTCCACCAAGGCAGAGTGACCCAAAAGAAAGAAAAACCCAAAAAGAAAGAAGAAGCTTTCACCATCAGTCACCACTTTCACCGTCACTCATACATAATCACTGTCTTTGCAGAGGCATCCAGATATGATAGTTTAGATAGTCAATCCACACTGCCAATATCCCAAATCCTCTCCTTTAAAGTGCAGGCATTGTACTTCCCATTTCCAGGACTCAAGTCCAGCTAACCAGTTTCCCTGAATCCCTTCACAAAATGTTACCCTGCTTGCACACCAACAGCTCGTCAGGTCCCAAAAACCATTCGTCTCCATTCACTATCAAACACACTCATGCACACTTGCTGGAAATCCAAGCCCCTCGCCCATAAAACCTTTACCCTCTCCCTCCAATCTTCTCGAAGACGACCCCTACCCTGCCTTCTTTTCCCTACAGATTCATACGTTCTCCAAGTTATTCTACTTTGTTCCATTCTCTCTTAATGACCAAACCACCTCAACATCACCTCTTCAGCCCTATGACTAATACTTTTAGTAACTCCACACCTCCTCCTAATTTTCACACTACAAATTCTCTGCATATTTACACCACACTGTCCTTAGACAGGATATCTCCACTACCTCCAGCCACCTCCTTGCTCTGCAGCATTTACAACCCAAGCTTCACACCCCATATAAGAGTGTTGGTACTACTATACTTTCGTACATTCCCTTCTTTGCCTCCATGGATAACACACCACTCACCTTTTTTTCTTCATCAGTTTTATGGTTAACCTCAGCCTTCATAAACCTATCCGTTGACAAATCAATTCCCAAATACCTGAAAACATTCACTTCTTCGATACTCCCTCTCTCCAATGTGATATCCAATTTTTCTTTAAATTGTTTGATACAGTCATCACCTTACTCTTATCTATATTCGCTTTCAGCTTTCTACCTTGGAAATAAATGGTATAAAATACCGACACAATGGAAATATAAACACATATGCAGTATAATGTGATCCTTTATTGACTACGTTTCGCCCACACAGTGGGCTTTTTCAAGTCACAAACAGAACTTGAAAAAGCCCACTGTGTGGGCGAAACGTAGTCAATAAAGGATCACATTATACTGCATATGTGTTTATATTTCCAGCTTTCTACCTTACACACATTCCCAAACCTGGTATACTCAGTAAACTTTTTTTTTTTTTTCAACAAACTGGCCATATCCCACCAAGGCAGGGTGGCACATAAAGAAAAACGAAAGTTTCTCTTTTTAAATTTAGTAATTTGTACAGAAGTAGTTACTAGGCCCTTGCTCCCGGCAATTTAGTCACCACTTACAACACGCATGGCTTACAGAGGAAGAATTCTGTTCCACTTTCCCATGGAAATAAGACGAAATAAACAAGAACAAGAACTAGAAAGAAAATAGAAGAAAACCCAGAGGAGTGTGTATATACTATATGCTTGTACATGTATGTGTAGTGTGACCTAAGTTTAAGTAGAAGTAGCAAGACGTACCTGAAATCTTGCATGTTTATGAGACAGAAAAAAAGACATCAGCAATCCTACCATCATGTAAAACAATTACAGGTTTCCGCTCTACACTCACTTGGCAGGACGGTACTACCTCCCTGGGCAGTTGCTGTCTATCAACCTACTACCTACACTCAGTAAACTTCTTTCTTCTTTCAACACACTGGCCGTATCCCACCAAGGCAGGGTGGCCCAAAAGGAAAAACAAAAGTTTCTCTTTTTACATTTAGTAATATATACAGGAGAAGGGGTTACTAGCCCCTTGCTCCTGGCATTTTAGTCGCCTCTTACAACACGCATGGCTTACAGAGGAAGAATTCTGTTCCACTTCCCCATGGAGATAAGAGGAAATAAACAAGAACAAGAACTAGAAAGAAAATAGCAGAAAACCCAGAGGGGTGTGTGTATATATATGCTTGTACATGTATTTGCAGTGTGACCTAAGTGTAAGTAGAAGTAGCAAGACATACCTGAAATCTTGCATGTTTATGAGACAGAAAAAAGGACACCAGCGATCCTACCATCATGTAAAACAATTACAGGCTTTCGTTTTACACTCACTTGGCAGGATGGGAGTACCTCCCTGGGCAGTTGCTGTCTACCAACCTACTACCTAGGACTCAGTAAACTTATACCCCTATAATTTTTACACACTCTTTTGTCCTTCTTCCCTTTATATAAAGGAACTATACACGCTGTTTGCTGATCCCTAGGTACCTTTCCCTCTTTTATACGTTTATAAAACAAAAATATCAACCACCCCAACACTATCCTCTTCCCTGCTTTTAACAATCTGTCTTGATCATGTCAGTTCCAGCTGCTTTACCCCCTTTCATTCTAAGCAAGCAAGCAAGATATTCTAGGTAAGACCCCGATGGGGTGAGCGGGGAAGACTGGATAGACAAAGACCAGATCTTGAGAGGAGTGTCCTTAGTCTTAGAGAAAGAGCCAGGGCTTAACCAGCAGCAGAGTTGTGTGTAAAGGAGTTTGTGGGAAGGGGCTTGAGAGTCAGGATATGCAGGCAAGCTTGATCGATGACTTGGGAGCACTGCGGTGTGCATCTCATCAGCGTGGTGTTGCCTAGCTTGTAATTGGTGGAGACTGGCTGGCGAGAGGTGGGCTGGAGGCGGCGACTAGTGATGATGTGACTTATGTACCATCGTCCCAGGTAGTGTAGGAACCGTTGTTAATTCTTCTAAATGCTGATTTTGAGAGCAGGATAAGTTTTACCCGGTGCTGTTTGTCGTTGCGTAGGTCTTCTAGTAAGGCGTTGGCGGTCTGTAGGTCGGTATTTTGTGCAACAGTGTACTTGACGTGTCCAAACTGTATGCTGTATATAACTTGGGCTGAGTGCAGGATCTGGCAGTCTTGCATGAATGTGTACAGGGTGATAGGCACGGTAGGTCTGAGGTTCAGGTCTGCTATCATTGTTTCTAATGGTGGTGGAGTTTCTTGTGGTGGATTTTCAGGTGGAAGTATTTTGGCTTTTTTTGCCATCGGTGATTGAAGTGGAGATGGGGAGAGTAAGTCGGCGGTGGTGGTGGCGGTCTCAGGTAGATCAGGTGAGGCTGCTGATTGGTCAGTGGCTGCGGTGGAGTTTGTTGTTGTTGTTGTTGTTGTATCTTGCGTTGTGGTTACAGGAGTGGTAATATTTTCTGGTGCTTGGGTGAGCTTGATTATGTCAGCAGAAGGTGGAGAGTCTGGGAATTTGAATGCCGGCATGTTGTTTAGTCTGAAAAGTTCATTGATGGTAGTGTTGAAGGAGCCTGGTGCTGCCATGTTGTGCATGTGAGCATACAGTAGGCAGTACTGTATTTTGGTGGAGTCACATGCAGGTGTGGAGATAGTGGTGGTGGAGTGCTGGGTTGATTTCAGGAGTTTGGTGGTGTCAGCCTGCAGCTTGGTGATAGCAGCATACGTGGGTGATCTAGGTGGTGCCTTCTTCTGTTCTGCTTCAATGTTCTTTTTAATGATTTCTCGGTGAGTGGGACACTTAGCAGCGAGAGTGTGATGGTCGTTTTTGCAGTTAAGACACTTAAGTGGAGCAGCGGAAGTACATGCTTTGGAGTCATGTCCCTCAGAACCACAGGTGGAGCACAACTTCTTGTCCTTGGTGGGGCAGTCTTTTGATGAGTGAAGGTATGAGTAACAGTTCCAGCATTGGGTAACATGATGGTGTCGCTCAGCTTCAATGTGGTTGGTGTTGATAAAGTAGTAGTATATAGCTAGTCCCTCAGTAGTAGCTTGGGAAGCTATCGTGACGTCAGTGAAGATAATCTTTAGCATTGATGAGGCCGTGGGAATCTTGGTAATGCTTTCCACTTTTGCCCATGGGTTCTGCTCTTCGACAGATTTCTTGAGATCTTCGGTTGTTTGTGTCATAATCAGTTTATCCAGGCACTTCAGAAAAACAATTCTTTTAGCCCTTAAGGCTGGAGAGGACATGATCCTGCAGCCACGTTCTTCGAGAGTGGTCAGGGCAGGTGCAGTCAGCAATTTCTCAGCCTCCACATCATCTTCACAGACAACAATGAAGGATTCTTGGAGGGATAGGATGGTGTTAATCTTGACAGTCAGTCCCTTGACAACCACGGCAAGGGCAAGCTTGGTGGAGTCATTGATCAGACCACAGGATGGTTTGGTCTTGACTCTGTAAAGTAACTCATCTTGAAATAGATCGATGTCGAGGTAGAGGTTCCCCTCCCCAACAGGGATCGCAGGGACACTTCTTCTGTCTTGCTTTCATTCTATGTAATTCCTCATGCACCTCCCCCACACATCCTGCTCTTCTTCACTCCTAAAAGATGTTATACCCCCCTGGCCAGTGCATGAAATTACCACCTTCCTTTCTTCATCAACATTTAAAAGTTCCTTAAAATATTCCCACCATCTACCCAATACCTACAGCTCCCCTACTCTGTTTTTAACTGACAAATCCATTTGTTCCCTAGGCTTTCTTCACTTGTTTATCTCACTCCAAAATTTTTTCATATTAGCAAAATTTGACAGTGCCTCTCCCACTATCATCTGCTCTCCTTTTGCACTTTCTCACCACTCTCTTCACCTTTTACTTTCTGTATACTCTGTCCTTCTTATATCACTTCTGCTGTGTAAAAACCTCTCATAAGCTACCTTTTTCTCTTTTATCACACCCTTTACTTCATCATTCCACCAATCACTCCTCTTTCCTCCTACACCCACCCTCCTATAGCCACAAACTTCTGCCCCACATTCTGATACTGCATTTTTAGAACTATCCCATCCCTCTTCAACCCCCCCCTTCTCCCCCACTACCCATACTTGCACTAGCCCACCTTTCTGCCAATAATTGCTTATATTTCACCCTTAGTTTATAAACTTTCACTTCTCTCTTACTTTCTGTTGACTTTTTCCTTTTGTCCCATGTACCTCTTACTCTAACTGTAGCTACAACTAAATAACGATCCGATATATCCGTTCTCTCTCTATAAACATGTACATCCTGAAGCCTACCCTTCAGTCTTTTATCCACCAATACATAATCTAACAAATTACTTTCATTACGTGCTATATCATACCATGTATACATATTTATCCTCTTTTTCATAAAATATGTATTACTTATTGCTGAACCTCTTTCTACATGTAGTTCAGTTAAAGGCTCCCCATTTTCACTTACCCTTGGCACCCCAAATTTACCTACTACTCCCTATAGAACATTTTTACCCACTTTAGCATTGAGATCCCCAACCATAAGTACTTTCTCACTTGGTTCAAACCTCCCCACACATGCACTCAACATTTCCCAAAATCTCTCTCTCTCCTCTACACATCTCTCTTCTCTAGGTGCATATATGCTTTCTATCATCCACTTTTCACATCCAACCTTTATTTTACTCCACATAATCCTTGAATTTATACATTTATAGTCCCTCTTTTCCTGCCATAACTTATCCTTCAACATTATTGCTACTCCTTAGCTCTAATTCTATTAGAAACCCCTGACCTAATCCCATTTATTTCTCCACACAGAAACTCTCCTACCCCCTTTAGCTTTGTTTCACTTAAAGCCAGGACATCCAGCCTCTTTTCATTCATAATGTCCACAATCATGTCTTATCATTCACATAGCATCCACACACATTCAAACATCCCATTTTGACAGTTTGCTTATTTTTCTTTTTAGTAAGCTATACAGGAAAAGGGGTTACTAGCCCATTACTCCTGGCATTTTAGTTTACAGCATGCATGGCTTATGGGGAAAAGATTCTTATTCCACTTCCCCATGGATATGAAAGAAAAAGCAATAAGAACAAGAACTATTAAGATAAAAATCAAAGAAAACTCAGATGAGTGAGTATAAATAAACATGTACATGTATGTGCAGTGTGACCTAAGTGTAAGTAGAAGTAGCAAGACATACCTTATATCTTGCATGTTTATGAAACAGAGAAAAGACACCAGCAATCCTACCATCACATAAAACAATTAGAGGCTTCCGTTTTACACTCACTTGGCAGGACAGTAGTACTTCCCTGGGTAGTTGCTGTCTACCAACCTACTAAAGTACTACAGTACTACTACATTTTGTACTCATTTTCACCATTTATTGTGTCCTGTTAAGCTCCTGCACATTTGTGATATGGTTTTTCTCTTAAGGCTCCATTTTTTTTTATTCCTTGTATTCTGTTTGAGTTGTTTTGAATGTTGTGCTTATTGGTACATCTTTTACTGCTTCTTCTTACATAATGCTTAATAAGCACATTGTTATATAGGTAGTAGGTTGGTAGACAGCAGGCACTCAGGGAGGTACTACCATCTTGTCATGTGAGTGTGAAACGGAAGCCTGCACCTGTTTTACATGATGGTAGGATTGCTGGTGTCTTTTCTCTGTCTCACAAACATGCAAGATTTCAGGTACATTTTGCTACTTCTACTTACACTTAGATCACACTACATATACATGTACAAGCATATATATACACACCCCTCTGGGTTTTCTTCTATTTTCTTACCAGTTCTTGTTCATTTCCACTTATCGCCATGGGGAAGTGGAACAGAATTCTTCCTCCGTAAGCCATGCGTGTTGTAAGAGGCGACTAAAATGCTGGGAGCAAGGGGCTAGTACCACTTCTCCTGTATAAATGACTAAATTTAAAAAGAGAAACTTTCGTTTTTCTTTTTGGGCCACCCTGCCTTGGTGAGATACGGCCAGCTTGTTGAAGAAAGAAAAATACATATACACACCCTTCTAGGTTTTTTCTATTTTCTTCGTAGTTCTTGTTCTTCTTTAGTTCCTCTTATCTCCATGGGGAAGTGGAAAATAATTCTTCCTCTGTATGCTCTGCATGTTGAAGGAGGCGACAAAAATGACGGGAGCAAGGGGCTATTAACCCCCTTTCCTGTATAAATTATTAAATTTAAAAAGAAAAACTTTTGTTCTTCTTTTTAGGTCACCCTGCCTTGGTGGGATGCAACTGGTTCGTTGAAAAAAAAAATGTACATTGTTACTCCTGTTACTTCCATTATTGTTCTGTCTCATATTGGGGTGCTTGGTATCTGTACCATACTCTTGTTCTGTCCAGTTATGGTAGTGTGCATAATGGTAAGAGGTGTTATGATTTTTTATTTTGTATTAAGAATGCCACATTTTGCAAGTGCCTCTGTGGGTAGCATAGATAGGGCAAATGCCCTCTCTATGCTACCCACTCCTTTCAATATTTGCCTTTGTTTCTTTGAATTTCGTTGTCTGCATGAAAAAAGTTTTTTCATTTTTTCATTTGCATTTCTGTATTATTTTGTACTTTTCCACAGAACTCTGGGAATATATAAACCATCAGATTCTCTTGTGTGATAACTTACATATCCCACAGTGAAAAATGCCATACCATTATTTATTATGAAACTTAGATTATTCCCTCTTTAATATATGTACATTTCCAGGAGTGTCAATATCTGCACTTACTTCCATTTTCTGTTCTGTAGTAATAGTCTTTATTGAGTGTTTCCTTAGATGCTGAAATTTCACATTTTTGTGGCACTGTCACCTTCATTTTGTTTCCTATTTCTATGTCTATTTGTTTTAGTTTCATCTTTGTTGTTATATCTTCCTACCATTTTACTATTTATCTTCTGAAACGTGAGTATTGCTGATGAATTCTGTACAATAAACTTAAAGATAGAGGAGCTTGTATAACCCCTGGTTCTTAACGCAACATAATCCTCATAAATTGCAAGGGTTACGGTACTGATTTGTTTTTTATAGATAAATGTCATGGCATACACAGTACAGTATTATTGTACTAAACTTTTTGTTAATGGTTTTGTGTATACAATATTTAATAATTGCGGGGCTTTTTTTTATTTAAGATCCGCAAAGAAGTAGGGGAGGTAACTATCCTGGTAAACAATGCTGGTATCATGCCATGCAAGCCATTCCTCAGACACACTCCTGAGGAAGTCATCAACATCTTTAGAATCAACGTGTTTTCTCATTTCTGGGTGAGTATAAACTGGGGTTTATGTGCTTTATGAAATATCAGTGTACTTAAATATTGCATGACAGTTAAATGACTTTCACACCAATTTACTCAGCCTTTAGAATCTTGCATATAATGTCACTCATTGTTGCAAAAATATTGTAACATGAAACTTGCATTAAATTGAAATTGCAATTAAGTGGTTGGGCAAGGTTTATATGATTGAAGTTAAGTTTTGTAATCATGTAACAGTTTTGTAACAGTTTGAATATTCATTCATTGTGTTGTAAGATGTGTTGATGGACATTTTTAGTTAGAGATCATTATTTATATCAGAGATCTGGTGCTGTTGTTAAGATTATAATATCCTGCAAATGCTGATTAAATGAGCAAATTGACCAAATAATAAAGTCGAGTACCTAATGCACCATAGAATGTTACCATAGACTTGTTTCATGGGGCACTAACATCAAGGAAAGTATGGGTGCTAATTGCAGTTCAAAAGTAAATACAAGTGCAATATACTTTTTACATAGCTGCAGTTCTGCTATTATTCACTCTTTTATTACATAATTATAAATGTGATTCAAACACTTAAAATTATTCATAATACAATATGGCAGTTTTTCAGCTATTTTTTATATGGATTAAATTCAGGACATTGTTATTTTAACACCCTTTGCCAGAAATACATAAACATCATAATTGAAATAACTCTCTGAACTGCATATTCCCCACCTCTCCTTCAGAGTGCAGGCACTGTGCTTCCCTTCTTCACAGTTTAAGTCTGGCTAGCCAATTTTTCTAAAGTCCCTTTATGAATGTTACTTTGCTCACACTCCAACAGTATGTTATGTCATAAAAGCCACTTCTCCACTCACTCTTGCCTAACACACTATTGCAGTAATTTTTTTTTAACTCGACTGTCATCTTCCGCCAAGGCAGGGTGTCCCAAAAAGAAAAGGCATTCACTAACACTCATTCAGTTGCCATCTTTCCAGAAGCATGCTGACATCACAATCAGATTACCTTCCTGCAACATCCCCATCCCTCCTTTAGAGTTTGGGTACTACCCTTCCCACCTTCAGGAATCAAGTTTGGCTAACCAGTTTCCCTGAATAAGTTACCTTCCTCACACTCCAACAGCATATCCATTAAAACCCACTTGTCTCCATTCACTCCTGTTTAACATGCTCACACAAGCCTGCTGGATGCTCAAGCCTCTAAAACTTAAAGCCTCTTTTACTCTCCTCCCTCCAACCATTCCTGGAACATCCCCCCCACCCCTCCTACCTCCTAACCCAGGTTTATACACCCTCTTTGTCAGCCTATCCTTGTCCACCCCTCAACATGCTCAAAACCCTTCAACAACCCATCCTCAGCCCTTTAAATTATACCCTTGGTAATCCCACATCATCATATAATTTCTACACTCTGAATTCTCTGCATGATACTCATGTCACACACATTGCTTTTAAACATGATATTTCCAATGCCTGTAGCTTCCTCACTGTAGCATTCAAAACCCATGCCTCACACTAATATAAAAATGTTAATATCACTATTTCTTCTTCTGCTTCTTCTTTTCCTTCTTTCTTCTTCTTTTTCTTATGCACACTATTCTTATTATTATTCTGCATAAGCAAACTACCATTCACACTGTTTTAAGTTGATTATTTATATTGGCTGTATTCTGTAAGGTTAACACCATAAAGCATCTTTAGTTTTGGGCATGATTAGGGACACTATTACCACTATGCACTTCTACTGGATTGTGAAACTAGCATCAAGGAGAATTTTCAGTTATGTTGCTAAGTTAGGGTTGGGCAAGGTTATGATTGGATTGGTTTAATTAGGCAATGATAGGATAGGCTTGTAGTTAGGCTGGTTTAGGTGCCAGAATAAGATTGAATTTAATGTCAGTTTTCTACTTCTGAAAAACTAATACAAAATGAGTCTAGTGTTATGGTTTTTGTTTTTTTATCTTGCTGTACAGACTGTTCAAGAATGGTTACCATCTTTCATGACAGCTGGCCGTGGTCATGTTGTTGCTGTATCTTCTATTGCTGGCCTCATGGCAACGTCTAACCTTGTCCCATATTGTTCATCAAAATATGCTGTTAGAGGTAAGATTATAAAAACTACAATTTTTTTTTTTTATTGATATTAACACATCAGCCGTTTCTCACCAAGGCGGGGTGACTTGAAAAAGAAGAAACACTTTTATCATTACTCCCTCCATCACTGTCTTAACAGAGGTGTGCCTACGGTACAGTTAAAAACTGCAACATTTCAACACCCCTTCAGAGTGCAGGCATTGTACCTCTGCCTTTTGGATAATACTTTTTAGAAACCCTGCACCTCCTCCTAATCTCCAGGCTACAGATTCTCTGCATTATATTCACACCACACATTGCCCTCAGACACTACATCTCCACTGCCTCCAGCCTTCTCCTTTTTGCAACATTCACCACCTATGCTTCACACCCATATAAGAGCGTTGATACCACTATACTCTCGTACATTCCCTTCTTTGCTTCCATGAATAACGTTCTTTATCTCCACAGACTCCTCAGTGCTCCATTCACCTTTTTTCCCTCATCAATTCTATGATTTGCCTCATTTTTCATAGACCCATCTGCTGAAAAGTCCACTCCAGATATCAAAATACATTCATTTCCTCTAGACTCCCTCCCTCCAGTCTGATATCCAATCTTTCATTACCTAATTTTTTTGTATCCTCATCACCTTGCTCTTTCCTATGTTCACTTTTAATTTCCTTCTTTTACATACCTTCCAAACTCATTCACAAACTTCTTGAACTTCTCTTCAGAATCTCCCAAAAGCACAGTGTCATCAGCAAAGAGTAACTGTGACAACTCCCACTGCGTGTTAGATTCTTTATCTCTTAATCCCACACCTCTTGCCTACTCCTGAGCATTCACTTCTCGTACAACCCCATCTATAAATATATTGAACAACTGTGGTAACATCATGCATCCCTCTCTAAGGCCTACTTTTTCTGGGAAATAATCTCCCTCTCTCCTACATGCTCTAACCTGAGCCTCACTGTTCTCATAAAAACTCTTAACTGCTTTCAGTAACCTACCTCTTATTCCATACATTTGCAACATTGGCCACATTTCTTTCCACTCCACCCTGTCTTATTTACCCCGGAGAGAGTTCCGGGGGTCAACGCCCCCGTGGCCCGGTCTGTGACCAGGCCTCCTGGTGGATCAGAGCCTGATCAACCAGGCTGTTACTGCTGGCTGCACGCAATCCAACGTACGAGCCACAGCCCGGCTGGTCAGGTGCCGACTTTAGGTGCTTGTCCAGTGCCAGCTTGAAGACTGCCAGGGATCTATTGGTAATCCCCCTTATGTATGCCTTTTCCACATCCATAAATGCAACAAAAACCTCTTTTTCCTTATCTAAATACTGTTTACCTATATGCTTCACTGTAAACACTTGGTCTACACATCCCTACCCTTCCTACAGCCTCCTTATTCATCTGTGATCCTACTCTCCCTCTTACTCTTAATTCTTTGAATAATAACTCTACCATACACTTTACTAAGTATATTCAACAGGCTTATTCCCTTATACTTTTTACATTCTCTTTTGTCCCCATTGCCTTTATACAAAGGAACTATGCATACTCTCTGCCAATCCTTAGGTACTTTACCCTCTTCCATACTTTTATTAAATAAAAACACTAACCACTCCAACACTATATCCCCACCTGCTTTTAACATTTCTGTCTTTATCCCACCAATCCCAGCTGCTTTACCCCCTTTCATTCTACCCACTTCCCCCACACTCCTCCTTGCCCTATACACAAAATCACAGCTTCCCTATCTTCATCAACATTTAACAATTCCTCAAAATATTCCCTCCATCTTCCCGATACCTCTAACTCTCCTTTTAACAACTCTCCTCTCTTATTTTTAACTAACAAATTTATTCATTCCCTAGACTTTCTCAACTTATTAATCTCACTCCAAAACTTTTTCTTATTTTCAACAAAATTTGTTGATAACATCTCACCCACTCTCTCATTTGCTCTCGTTTTACATTTCTTCACCACTCTCTTAACCTCTCTTTTTCTCTCCATATACTCTTCCCTCCTTGCATCACTTCTACTTTGTAAAAAATCTCACATGCTAACTTTTTCTCCTTACTACTCTGTTTACATCATCATTCCACCAATCGCTCTTCTTACCTCCAACAACCACTTTCCTGTAACCACAAACTTCTGCTGAACACTCTAACACTATATTCTTAAACTTACCCCATATATCTTCTACCTCATTACCTATACTCACAGCACCCCATCTGTCCTCCAACAGTTGTTTATATCTTACCCTAACTGCCTCCTCCTTTAGCTCATAAACCTTCACCTCTCTTTTACTTGATGCTTCCATTTTCCTTGTATCCCATCTACCTTTTACTCTCACTGTTTATTTATTTATTTTGAAGATACAGCTGTATCCCACCAAGGCAGGGTGACCTAAAAAGAGAAACAAAAGTTTCTCTTTTTAGGTCACAGAAGAATGGATTACTAGCTCCTTGCTCATGGCATTTTAGTCGCCTCTTACGACACGCATGGCTTATGGAGGAAGAATTCTGTTCCACTTTTCCATGGAGATAAGAGGAAATAAACAAGAATAAGACATATTAAAAAACTAAGAAAACCCAGAGGAGTATGTATATATGTGTGTGCACATGCACGTGTAGTGTGACCTAAGTGCCAGTAGAAGTAGCAAGATATGTTTGGTATCCCAGATGTTTGTGAGACAGAAAAGACACCAGCAATCCTATCATCACGTAAAACAATTACAGGTTTCCGTTTCACGCTTATATGGGTGGTTACTGTCTACCAACCTACTACCCAAAAATTATATATGGAAGAGAAATTTGCTCAAGTGATATTAATAATGAATGGTATCCATATCAATAAATCTTCATTCTTTCTTTCAACACACCGGCCGTATCCCACCAAGGCAGAGTGGCCCAAAAAGAAAAACAAAAGTTTCTCTTTTTAAATTTTAGTAGTTTATATGGGAGAAGGGGTTACTAGCCCCTTGCTCCCAGCATTTTAGTCGCCTCTTACAACACACATGGCTTACGGAGGAAGAATTCTGCTCCGCTTCCCCATGGAGATAAGAGGAAATAAACAAGAAGAACTAGAAAGAAAATAGAAGAATACCTAGAGGGGTGTGTATATATATGCTTGTACATGTATGTGTAGTGTGACCTAAGTGTAAGTAGAAGTAGCAAGATGTACCTGAAATCTTGCATGTTTATGAGTCAGACAAAAGACACCAGCAATCCTACCATCATGTAAAACAATTACAGGCTTTCGTTTTACACTCACTTGGCAGGACGGTAGTACCTTCCTGGGCGGCTGCTGTCTACCAACCTACTACCTAGGATATCAATAAATATCATACTTTATTGGGAAGTATGATTGATTTTTAAAACAGCAAGTACAGTACTGGTAAATAATATATTGGACTGTTTGAAACATCAGTAAATATCAGTACTCTGTTAAAACACAAGATATATTTTATCAAGTGGTGGGTAAATCCTATTCATATAGCTTATTAAGATAACCTTTCATTTGTCTAGGTTTGATGGATGGCCTGACAGAGGAGATGCGTTATGCTGGAAGGAATCCAAACATTAAATTCACACGTGTTCATCCATTTATTGTTGACACAGGCCTTGCTAAGAAACCACGTATTAGGTACGTAGCATGTTTTATATAGCTACAGTGTTTAATAACTGCTTTTTGTATCAGCAAGAGCAGTCATATATAAGGAAATAATATTTTATATTCTAATTCTCATTTTTAACTTTAATCATTAACCCTTTGACTGTCGCGGCCGTATATATACGTCTTACGAGGTACCGTGTTTGACGTATATATACTCATAAATTCTAGCGGCTTCAAATCAAGCAGGAGAAAGCTGGTAGGCCCACATGTGAGAGAATGGGTCTGTGTGGTCAGTGTGCACCATACAAAAAAAATCCTGGCGCACGCAGTGCATAATGAGAAAAAAAAAACTCCGACTGTTTTTTTTAATTAAAATGCCGACTTTGTGGTCTATTTTCGTATAGTATTTATGGTTGTATTCTCGTTTTCTTGGT
This sequence comes from Cherax quadricarinatus, assembly GCF_026875155.1. NCBI lineage: Eukaryota > Metazoa > Arthropoda > Malacostraca > Decapoda > Parastacidae > Cherax > Cherax quadricarinatus. Next base: position 1,628,406 of record NC_069410.1, read on the forward strand.
CTCATTTGATAGAATGGAAAACATATTATGGAAATAGAGGTGATTTTGATTGATTTTACTATAAAAAGAACCTAGAAATGGAGCTCAAAGTAGGGGAAATGTTTGATTTTTGCCAATGTTCAAAAGTAAACAAATGATGCCATTGTCTAATAAATGTCCAACTAGCCATTCTAATATGCAGTCACGAGTGGGTTGATGTTATTTATACAATTATTACAGTACTGCAGTAGTCTGCATAATAGTAAGTCTTCTATTTTTTGTTTGAATAAAAATTCAAAATAGAAAGCAAGAGTAATATCAGAGGGGCCTGGAGACATGACTGATGAACAAAGAAAATGTTATTTTAGAGCCAGGAATGTCTGCATTGTTCATTCTGGACCTTATTTTGAAATTGTCATATTTTTTAGTTTTTGTGAAATTGGCCAAATTGCAAATTTCTGACCACATTATTAGGTAGTTGAAATCGGTAAATGGGCAGTTTCTTGTACTCAATCGATAGAAAAAATGGAGTTCTAAAGAAATAACTATGAGTTTGGGCGACTGGAACAATGGAATTAGCCGAAAATAGGGCTCAAAGTGGGCGAAATCGCCGACTTGTAAACAGCGCCGGGGTCGCTAATTTCGCGAGAGCATAATTCTGTCAGTTTTCCATCAAATTTCGTTTTTTTGGTGTCATTACAATCGGGAAAAGATTCTCTATCATTTCACAAGAAAAAATATTTTTTTTTTTTTTTAAATTTTGCGACACCAGGAGACACCTCAGGATTGGGGGTTGCGACAGTCAAAGGGTTAATAGTGTGCAGTGTTATGACTTACATTCCTAGCTTGTGTGTTTAGTCTGAGTACCTGAGTTAGTGCTTCCTGTAAAATATGTGGACTTGTTAACACTGTGGCCATGGAACATTAGTGGATTATACTACACTTATTTTAAATAATTTACAGTGTATCCTAGTACATCTACGACATTGTATGAGAGTGTAAACATGTTATCAGGCTTTATATTCATTTGAAAGTGAAAAAAGCTATGATTCACTTTACAGTGATTTTCATTTTACAGCAGTAGCCTGTACATACAGTAGGGTCCCGCTTACAGCATTCCGCTAATACTGCAATTTCAAATTATGACCAAAACTTTCTATGCAGCGAGCAGTCTTTCAAATGCGGCACGTGCCACCTGGTTTGTTTACATTCTTCGTGACCACATTTCTCTATTATGTAATAATAATCACTCTTTGGCACATTAAATGTCTTATTATATGTTAATATAGACATTTTCATTAATCCATCTATATTTTCTTCAAAATTATGTAAGAAACACTTTACATAGTATATAAACCTTTTATGTTTATATACTATAGAGGTGTGGTATTCAAGCGGAGAGAAAACATTATGTCACTCCCCTTAATACGTAACACTTTTGTTTATAATTCTCGGAATGACTTGTTCATTACTTCTCCCTTTGTTTATGATGGCATCTAAAGGTAGTTGATAGAAACGATTAAACTCAGTGAACATGGTATGTCGATGGTAATAATATGGCTCTGGGCCACATTAAATATCATGTAGCTATGTGGGGAGGTGTAGCTATGTGGGTAGCTATGTGGGGAGGTGTAGCTATGTGGGTAGGTGTAGCTATGTGGGGAGGTGTAGCTATGTAGGTAGGTGTAGGTATGTAGCCCAGGCAGACTACAAACCTACATTATTATTATAACTGATAATTATACTTATGTGTACCTGTACCTAAGTAAACTTACACACTGTGCTGGCATGCACAGTGTGTAATAATAATAATAATAATAACACAATAATAATCACTCTGAGGCGCATTAAATATCGTATAAAATGTTAATATGAACATTTTGATTAATCCATCTAAATACACCCCACAGTAGAATAAATTAACATAAATATGAGATGTGGTATCCAGGTGACTTGTAGGACTTGTGGTAGCCAGGCGACATGTAGGACTTGTGGTAGCCAGGCAACTTGTAGGATTTGTGATAGCCAGGCGACTTGTAGAACTTGAGGTAGCCAGGCGACTTGTAGGACTTGTGGTAGCCAGGCGACTTGTAGGACTTGTGGTAGCCAGGTGACTTGTAGAACTTGAGGTAGCCAGGCGACTTGTAGGACTTGTGGTAGCCAGGCGACTGGGGGTAGCCAGAAAATTATTCCTTTCGTAGGCCTTCACTCAGGGCATCATTTCTTCTAAAAATGGTGTTACATGAGAATGTGTTTATCTTTATTTATTTTACTGTATCAACGTGGAGACAACTTGTACACAACGTAAAGTAACAAAAACCAAATGTGTTCGTCTGGTTTGTTTACATTACGTGTGGGTGGGGTGGGGTGGTGAGGGCTGCCCTTCCTGGCTACCCATACTTCCCAACCTGACTTCCTACAAAAAAAAAAAAAAAAATTCACCTCTCACCCTACATAAAGACTACAAATATTTTAAGGTAGTTAATGAGTGTACTGTATATGCATTTTATTGCTCTAGGGAGCTTTAAGCATCATAATAAAGTATGTGTGGGTGGGGTGGCCAGGAAGGCTACTACACCTGACTTTTTAGAATAAATACTACTCACCTTTTGCCCTACATTAAAACTACAAATATTTTGAGGTAAATAATAAGTGTACTCTGTATGTATTTTACTTTTTAATGCCTAGTTCTATTGCTAACTTAATATATGTTATCATAAACTTGTTATCTGGCATTTATATGCATTTATAAATGGAAAAAAAATGGAGTTCTGCTTTCCAGTGAAGTCTGCTTTCCGGCAGTAGCCTGGAATCTAACCTGCCATATAAGTGGGGCCTTACTGTATATATATTATTTCCTTATATTTTATTGATTTTAAACTGTAGCTGAGTTTTTCCTAGATACATTAATTTTCCTAGACCAATCTTTGAATATTTTAATTTAGTTTGATGTTTTATTGTAACCAATTTACAGACCCAAGGCTGAAGGGAACTTAAGTCTTTTATCACATAGACTATTGATAATCTACTTTCATACTGAATGGGAGTTTATCATTGATCAAACAGACAATTTAAGGTTGAGTATGTAATACTCAACCTTAAAGGGAGAGTGAATGGTAAAGGGAGGCAAAAGTGAAGGTAGGGGCCAAAGGTAGAAGGAAAGGAAGTAGTAGTAGTAATGGGGTCAGTCAGAGGTGAAGAAAGAAGAGCACTGCAGGAGAGCTGAGGGCCCACAAAGGGTAAGACCAAAAACATAGGGAATGGGAAGGAAAAAAAGCTAAGGATAGAACACCCAAGGCAAAAGAATGGAAACCTTTTTGTTCTTTGAATATGTAATGCTATGCTCATAGAGTCCCTTCTTCAATAATTTGTTGATACTGTAATTTCATTTTTAACATTCTTGATGATTGAAGCAGTTCATTCTCTTGTAATTCATTCCATTGATTTGCCATTCCATGAAGATAAATTTGCTAGTATCCCACTGATAACAAAAATATGGTAATAATTCTTAGCTGCTTGTTTGGAGAGTTCTGTAAACACAGTCTAAGGAGTCTCAGTAATTACTATTCACTTTACAAGTTGCATCTTCTGGGGAGTTGGAGGAAGTGGACCTGTGTACTTTTTTTCATAGCATTTTGGCACTTTGTTTCGGTAGTATATATACATCTTATGAGCCAGTGTTTCGGAGATATATATGCTCAATAATTCTAGTGGCTTCAAATCAAGCAGGAGAAAGCTGGTACACCCACACGTGAGAGAATGGGTCTGTGTGGTCAGTGTGCACTGTATAAAAAAAATCCTGCAGCACACAGTGCATAATGAGAAAAAAAAAACTCCGACCGTGTTTTTGGACTAAAACACCGACTTTGAGGTGTATTTTCCTATAGTATTTATGGTTGTATTCTCGTTTTCTTGGTCTCATTTGATAGAATGGAAAACATATTACAGAAATAGAGATGATTTTTATTAGTTTCCCAATGAAAACGACCTTCAAATTGAGCTCAAAGTAGTGGAAATGTTCGATTTTGATCAATGTTCAAGAGTAAGCAATCATACCACACGTCCAATACACATCAACTGGGGAGTCTAATATTCTTTCACTAGTGCACTGATATTATTTATACCATTTTTACAATAATGCAGTAGTCTGCATAACAGTAAATCTTCTATTTTTTGTGTGAATAAAAAATCAAAATGGAAAGCAAGAGTAATATGAGAGGGGCCTAGAGACGTGACTAATGAACAGAGGATATGTTATTTTAATTCCAAGAATGTCTGCATTGTTTATTCTGAACCCTATTTTGAAATTGGCATCTTTTTTAATTTGCGTGAAATTGGCCAAATTGACAGTTTCTGACCACTTTGTTGGATAGGTGTAATCGGTAAACGGGCAGTTTCTTGTACTCAATTGATAGAAAAAATGGAGTTATAAAGAAATAGCTATGAGTTTGGTTGACTGGAGCAATGGAATTGGCCGAAAATAAGGCTCAAAGTCAGCGGAATCGCCGATGTGTATATATATCGCCGAGATCACTAATTTTTTTTTTCTGTTTTTTTTTTGTTCAAAAATTTTTCGACATAGAATGACAGTTTCAGAAAGAAGCTTGCGACAGTCAAAGGGTTAAAATTCAAAAGTATAAACTGTTGACATGACATACAATAGTGACTGCTCAGACATGCATGAAGGAAGTACAGCTTTGGAAAATTTTGCTGTTTAAAACTTTGTTATTTAGTGCAAGCAAGGGACTACTATCCTTACATTGGCAATACCATCATGTATAATTCTTTTGACAAGGATTTTTTCTGTTGCATTTACAGATAACAGACACATGCTTAACAGTGTTTACTATTCCTTAGGTTTCCATCTTTCAACCCAATCACTACAGCAGAACAGTGTGCAGCCAAGATAATTGAAGGTGTTTGCAGGGAGGAAGAGGTTGTCTGCATCCCAACCAAGGATTATTATGGGCATATTATTATGCAGTAAGGACCTGTGCATTGATTGTACTCTTAAAGCATCTAGGACAATACTGTATAGTATTATTAAGTACACTACAGATCGGCCATCACCAATCTGGCAATCAATAATCCAGTTTCATCAGTAATCCGGCACTAATTTTGGATAGCATGATTTCAAATTTCCAGGGTTGCCACGCTAGCCTGCCACTACTATTTGGTGGCTCTACTTGCTGCATAAGTCATTCCAATTTCTTTTTCTCATTTATTATTATAACCTGCTTACTTTTAGCCCTAACCATGGTTCCAACGAATAAAAGAAATGTTTCTCGTTGTGTAAAGCACATACACCATACATGGTCCATAAAAGATAAGGTGGCTATGAAGCCACTGTCAGTCGCCACAAGCTAAGCTCACTCAGATAAGCTGTGACTGGTAAATTTGGGCGTACATATGAGAGAATAGGTCTGTGTGGCAAGTGTGCACTATATAAAAAGAAATCCTGCAGCATGCAGGGCATAATGAGAAAAAAACTGTAATCATGGTGTAAAACAGCAACTTTACGGTGTATATTTGCATGGTTTTTATGGTTGTATTTTCGTTTTTTGGTCTCAAATGATGTCACGGTCCATTATGTGTCTAACTGTCGCAGTTGTGAATGGGTTGACATTATTTATATACAGTAATTGTTACAATAATGCAGTAGTCTGCATAACAGTGAATCTTCTGTCTTTTGTGTGAATAAAAAATTCAAAATGGAAAGCAAGAGTAATATAAGATGGGCGTGGAGACATCATAACTAATAAACAGAGAAAATGTTATTTTAGTGCCAGGAATGTCTGCATTGTTTATTCTGAGCCCTATTTTGAAATTGGCATCTTTTGAAAATTGTGTGAAATTGGCCAAATTACCAATTTCTGGCCACTTTATTGGGTATTTGAAATAGGTGAATGGGCAGTTTTTTGTACTCAGTCGACAGAATAGAAGGAATTCTAGAGAAATAGCTATGAGTTTGGTAAACTGGAACAATGGAATAGGCCAAAAATAAGGCATAAATTGGGGGAAATCGCCAATGCGTAAATATCGCCATTGGGTTAAGTGTATTCAAACCTAACAACTTTGTAATCCGGCACCCTACAGGTCCCGATGATGCTGGATTAGTGATGGCCAACCCATACCTGCTTATCTGTGTATAGGGAGGCAGTGGAATAAAGATACTGGTAGCAGAATATCCTTTTAATATGTGTTCTCAGCATCGTATTGACAGTTTGCTCATGTTTTTTCCTTGCCTTATTAACTTGTGTGAAAGTTTAAGATCTTTGGAGACTTTTGCTGCATGACACTTGAGAGCATTCATGAATGAAGTATAAGTTAGAGGATAGGTGTTACATTCAGTTTGCTAGAGAAACATTCATAACAATTTAATGTTCTTTTCAGGATGCTTCCACGACCAGTGCAAAAGGCATTTTTGGACTTCATGGATACAGGTGTAGATGAAGATACCAGCTAATCACTATTACTCTACGATAGACTTGCACTGCTGTCAAGTGATAACAGCAGATTAATTGTTTGTATTCTACTTAAGTATAGAACTAGTGGCCTTCTCAATGTCATGAATGTAAACTGTCTTCCAGTGTGACTAAGAATATTCATTGCCTTAATTCATAAATTTTTAGATGGTATATATGATGCTCTTATATATACATTTTGTGTATATATATTTTTGAAAGTGTATTGGGATAGTTATAAATGGTGCCAAGTATTTACTTTGAAGGTTGTATTTTAGTGTTTTAAATTAGAATAACTTTTATCATACCATATATATCACTTTTTGCTATATGTGGAGTTTATAGTTATCTATCAGGGATAATCTGTGATTTTTATGTACTGTATGTATATGGTACATTTCAACATTCCTAATCAGCAGAAGAAAAAGCTTCAAATAGACATAAAGTAATAGCCTTTTTGACTTTAAGAACGAATAAAAAATGTATTAAGTACCTAGCTGTAAAGTTATTTATGCACCTGTCCACATAATCAAGTCAGTAATATTTCAGTTATTGAGGTTATGGTGTATTGTTATTAATTAATTCCTTTTTGATAAATGATAAGCTAACCTAGATTAACTTACCTTGAATGTAAATTTGCTGGAAGCAGTGTGTGAGAAATTGACTTAGAATTTAGGTGGATGGGTTGCATTTATTAGACCTGTTTGTTTAATATGGTGCAATAAGTATTTTATTATGTTATGCTACAATACGAACACATTAATGAGTATATTGAGGAGTGAGACCCCTCAATAAATGTATATAAATATACCACAGGGTTGATTATAGTATTTGGAGTTCTCTTATTTGTAGCAAGTTTTCCCAAAGTAGTATTATATACTTGTACATATTCCAAAAGCTGCTAACATTGTTGAGATGATGGGTAATTTTATTATAGCTCAGTTAGTAGTTACAGTGTATGTACAGGTAGTTGTTTATAGACAGCTGGTCACACTACTTTGGAATTGTGATCAAATCTCAGTCTTTTTTTTTTTTATGCTTTTTGTCTTCAGTCTAGTGAGAACATGATTACTGAACTGATATTGTTTTTCCTCCTTCCTTAGCTCCTCTCTCTTCTTAGTATTTATTTTCATGTTTTTTTTTTTTTTTTTCACATTTATATTTTGCTTTCTTATAGTCTAATTATTGTGACAGTGAGTTTGATAGTTATTTATACAGATATTCAGACCACTTGAATGTTGTAATCAAATTCCTGTCATTTCTGAACTTAAGTTTAGCACAGTTATTACACACACAATCTTCCCTCCTTCCCTAAATCTTTTCCTTTATCTGTCTCTCCATTATTTTTATTGCTCTCCTTATTTTCCTCTCTCTATCTTGAGTTTCCATGTTCGTTTACTTTTTATGTATCCAATTCTCTCATTTTGAATCTCTCTATGTCATTCTTGTGATTTTTGTTTGCATGGTTACTTTTCACTCAAGTATTTTTCTTTCCATTATTCAGAGTGAGTACACGTATTCAGTATTTTGTAAAACATTTAAACTTTGAAGCGTGTCTGCAGTTTCAGGTTGAGTTTAAATCCAGCATTAGACAAATGCAACCATTAGACTACACAGTAAAACAAAGAGATTTTAAGTAATGCTTAAGATGAATAAAGGCAGGATGTCATACACATTGCCCGTATCCCTAATACTTTACAGGAGGGCCCAATAACATGTTTACACTATCATATATTAAGTTATCAGTAGAACTAGTCATACAAAAATTAATAAAAAGTAAAATGCATATACAGTACACTCATTACTTGCCTTAAAATATTTGTAGTTTTAATGTAGGGTCAGAGGTGAATAGTATACGTATATACATGTATATATACACTAGTTCCTCGGTGGGATACGGCTGGTCTGAAGAAAGAATATACACTAGTTGTATGCGACACAATAACCGCACAAATATTGTTATTATTATGTTGTTTACAAAACTTGTTTTCATAAACCAACAATTAAAAAAGTTGTTTATTACTATTTCTTTCTTTCAACACACCAGCCGTATCCCACCAAGGCAGGGTGGCCCAAAAAGAAAAACAAAAGTTTCTCTTTTAAATTTAGTAATTTATACAGGAGAAGGGGTTACTAGCCCCTTGCTCCCGGCATTTTAGTCGCCTCTTACAACACGCATGGCTTACGGAGGAAGAATTCCGTTCCACTTCCCCATGGAGATTTATTACTATTTTTCTATAATATATATATGCACATAGAGTCACTGGACACATTCCTAGAACTGTTACAGTTTATGGAACTCTTTGAAACATGGTGTTATGCACAGTGCTGTTTTACACTCCTCACACATAAAACGAGTGTCTGCATTTTTGTGGGCAAGTTGTTGTGGTTGTGGTTGTGCAGGTTGTTGTGGTGTGTGGGTGGTTGTGGTTGTGCAGGTTGTGGTGTGTGGGTGATTGAAGGTGGCCTTTGTTGTGGATGTGCTGAGTCAGCAGCATGGCTACCAGCCTGGGGTGCCACTGGTACCACATGAAGCATTTCACCATACCACCCGCTGTCGCATGTATATTATCCATCCCAATTGTAACATTACCCATTACCCATACCATCTTTCCCACCAACCATGCTGTCTTCCCCACCACCCACATGGAAATAAGTCACTGACTTTTTTTTGGGTTAACCTAGGTTCTCTACACATATGCTGCTATGTATGATAATATAATCTATGTACAGTAGACCATCATTTAGCACAAGTTTATTTGGCACGATTTGAGTGTAGCATGATTGAAGAATTGCGACACAACTTTATGTAACACGTAAAATCAATTGAACACGATTTGCGGGAGGGTAAAAAATTTTGAGCGTGTGGTCGCCCGGTCGCCCGCGGTGGGGAGGCCTACCACCATCCCCCCCGCCACCCACACCCACCCACACCATGCTCCCATCCTCCAGTTCGGTTCATGCTGATGTAGGACGAAGATACATACTCGGGAACCTCGCTGTGTTTATTTACATTCATTGTACTATATATTTTCATTGCTATTTGTTAAATCTGCCAAGCAATCATGGCACCCAGTAAGCATACAAGTGTTGCTGAAAGTGACAAGAAAAGGTTTAGGCGTTCAAGTCTAGGAATTGCGAAGAAAATTGAGATACAGTGGTCCCTCGATAATCGTCTGGCTCGATAGTCGTCCTTTTCGGAAATCATCGCTTTATTTTCATCCAAACATTGGCTCGCAAATGGTCAGTTGACTCGCTAATCGTCGTTCGTCCTGGACGCGTACTCACAGCTCTGAGCTGGGTCGGCCTCCCTTCCCAGCCAGTGTGCCACTGTTTACCAGTGAGCAACGGTTCTCTCACTTGTTCATACGAAATATTTCATAATATTCCATTCATTTTAGTGCTTGCAAGTGCTAAATAAGCTACCATGGCTCCAAAGAAAGCTCCTAGTGCCAAGCCTTTGGTAAAGAAGGTGAGAAATATGAATGAATTTAAAAAAAACATCATTGAACAATATGAAAGCGTTATAGGTAAGGCTTGGGAGGGAGTGACTACCAGGACTTTGAACTCTGCTTGGAGAAAATTGTGGCCAGATTGTGTCCACAAGAGATAATTTGAAGGGTTTGTGGCTGACCCTGATGAGCCTATGTCAGTTGTGAACTCTATTGTGGCATTGGGGAGTTCCATGGGGTTGGATGTGAGTTTGGAGGATGTGGAAGAGTTGGTGGAGGACCACAACGAAGAGCTAACCACTGAGGAGCTGCAAGAGCTTCAGCAGGAGCAGCAACAGATCGCAGCTCAGAATCTTGCTGCAGAGGAGGAGGAAGAGAGATGGAAGAAGGTGCCTTCTTCAGAAATTAAGGAGATTTTTGAAATGTGGGGTAGGATGGAAAGATTTATGGAGAAACATCACCCTGAGAAGGATGTTGCAAGCCATATCGGCAACTTGTACAGTGACAGTCTTGGCCCATTTTAGGGAAGTTTTAAAGAGACGCCAGAAACAGAGCTCTCTGGACACTTTGCGAGACAGGACTCCTGTGACTCTCAAGCTGGTCCTAGTGGCATTAAGAAACAGAGAAGAGAAGTAACCCCAGAAAAGGACTTGGTACCTGGGCTTTGATGGAAGGGGATTCCCTTTCCAAACAGTAACTAATCCAATCTCTCTCCTCCTCCAGTCTTTCATACACTAAGAAGAATTGCCAATAAAGGTAAGTGTTATGCTGTTAATGTTTCATTCATCATGTGCCATTGTATTGTTTATGTACTACATCTATATTTCATGTAAAAAAAATTTTTGTTTTAATTCTTCTGGGTGTCAGGAACGGATTAATTGTAATTGCATTATTTCTTACGGGGAAAATTGATTCGAAAATCGTCTATTTCGATAATTGTCGCACTCCCAGGAACGAATTAGCGAGGGACCACGGTATTAGATAAGCTTAACCCTTTCAGGGTCCGTGTCATAGATCTACGGCTTTATGTTCAGGGTCCAAACCGTAGCTCTACAGTCTACACCATGAGCTCAGCTCACTCTGATAAGCTGTGAGTGGTAAATTTGGGCCTAGATATGAGAGAATACATCTGTGTGGTACATGTGCACCACATAAAACAAATCCTGCAGCACACAGTGTATAACAAGAGAAAAAACTGAGACTGTGATTTTCGATTAAAACAGCGACTTTTCAGTGTTTTTTCGTATGTTTTTATAGTTGTATTTGCGATTTCTTGGTCTTATTTGATAGAATGGAAGACATATTACAGTTTGATAGAATGGAAGACATATTACAGAAATAGAGATGATTTTGATTGGTTTTAGCACTGGAAATGGCTTGAAACTGAGCTCAAAGTAGCGGAAATGTTAAATTTTTGCCGATGTTCAAGAGTAAACAAACGACCTCACACGTCTAATACACACCAGCTGGTGGATCTAATATACATTCACAAATGTGGTGATGATATTTATACAATTATTACAATATTTCATAACAGTAAATCTTCTATTTTTTGGTTTGAATAAAAATTCATTATGTGAATAAAAAATCAAAATGGAATTCATTTGTAAAGCCGCAAAACATAACTAATGAACAGAGGAAATGTTTGTTTTGTGCCAGGAATACCTACATTGTTTATTCTGGGCCCCTATTTTGAAATTGGAATATTTTGAACTTTGTGTTAAATTGGCCAAATTACCAATTTCCGATCGCTTTATTTTGTAGTTGAAACAGTTGACTTGGCGATTTCTTGTGCTCAATCGATAGAATAGAAGTAATACTAGTGAAATAGCTAAGAATTTGGTCGACTGGAATAATGTAATTGGCCTAAAATAGGAGGCAAAATCGCCGATTCATAAATATCGCTGACACATCAAAATTCGCGAGAGCATAATTTCATCAATTTTCCATCAAATTTCGTACTTTTTGTTTTATTACCTTCAGAAAAAGATTCTCTACCATTTCATAAAAAATAACAAAAATTTTTTTTGAAAATTCTTGGACCCTGGTGCGCACTTTGGAATTTGGCTTCTGGACCCTGAAAGGGTTAAGAGTGGATCACGTGTGGTGGATATAGTGAGGGCCTTTGGCCTTAATGAAGCGTCAGTTTGTACAATTAAAAAGAATGAGGCAAATATTCGAGCTTGTGTAATGAATAACCCAAGATGTCATCTCATGAAAAGAATGACACGTAAGTCCCAACAAGTAAATAAAGCAGAAAACTTGTTGCTTGAGTGGATTGAACAGAAGACAAAGAAAGGTGCACCACTTAATTTCCTCTTAATTAGGGAAAAGGCTTTACAGTTGTTTAAAGCAGTGTGTGATAAGGAAGGAAGACCTGAAAAAGTGTGTGTTTAGCACAGGCTGGTTCCACATGTTTAAGTTGCATAATATTAAGTTTTCTAGTGAAAGTGCTTCAGCTGATCATACAGCAGCAAGTAATTTCCCTGCTGAATTGCAGGAAATTATTTCTGAGGGTGGCTATGAGCCACATCAAGTGTTTAATGTTAACAAGACAAGTGTTTTTTTGAAAAAATGCCAACATAAACTTATATCAGTCAGCAAGAGAAGAGTGCACTGGGCTTCAAGACAGCAAAGTATCGCTTCACCTTGCTCCTTTGCAGTAATGCATCAGGTGATTTCAGGTGTAAGCCCATGGCTATTTACTGCTCTAAGAATCCTTGTGCTTTGAAAGGTGTAGATAAAAACACCTTACCAGTAATTTGGAGGTCAAACCAGTCAGCGTGGATGACAGAGGAAATATTTATTGACTGGTTTAAGCATCACTTTATTCCTGAAGTCAAGTTTTACCTGCACAGCAAGAACCTTGCAGTCAAGGCTCTCTTCATTCTTGATAATTCCTGTACTCATCCATAAGCTTTGCTGGATGTGACCTCACATGTAAAAATTGTATTTTTACCTCCAAATACAACATCTCTAATACAACCACTGGATCGGGAAGTTATTAAGTCATTCAAGTGTAGCTACACAAAAAAAGTTATGAAAAAACTAGTCGCATCAGTGGACTCTGATTCCAACTTGGCAGTACCAAGCTTCTGGAATAAATTTAACATTGCAGATGCTATCAGCTATGCTAGAAGTGCATGGAATGAAGTGCCCCAATCAACATTAAATGCAGGTGGGGAAAGTTATGGCCTTCTGTGGTTAATTCTTTCACTGGTTTTCCCTTGCTTGAGAGTCAGGTTCAGGAAATTGTTCAGCTGGCAAGGAAATTACCAGGTGATGGTTTTGAAGATATGAATGAGCTCTTAGATGATGATGATGAAGACAGGAGTCCAGGGGAAATGTTGGCAGAGCTCAATGCAGAGATACAAGGGAGGGAGTTAACAGAAGGAGATGAAGAAGAACCTGAAGAAAAAGAGTTAACATTGCAGCAATAACATGAGCAGTTCCATGCTGCTGCTAAACTAGCAGACTTTTTAACTGATGAAGACCCTGACAAATCTAGAAGTAGTTCTTTGTAATGAGGTCTAGACCAGCTGATGATGCCTTACTGTCAGTTGTATAATGTATTGCAAGGTAAAAGAGCTCAGAGATCTATTACAGAATTTATGCACACTCCAATACAACCATCAACTTCAGTACCAGAACCTCTACCATCCACTTCTGTCGACAACCAACAACCATCCACCTCAGCCTAGTAGGGCCCCACCATCCATATCCACTCTCTCCACAATCATCCATTACCCACAATTTAAGGTAAATACTATTATTTCTATTGCATTTGTAGTCTTAAGCAGTAATATATCATGACAATGAACTACAATTACATATTCACATTTATTTTTGTAAAATCTGTTTGGTCTAAAAAAAAGTTGTTTGGCTTTTTGGGGGCTCCCAGGAACGTAACCCTATTTTCTCACAAGTTCTTCAGTTCATCTAACATGATTTTACCTAACACGGCATTTTCAAGAACGTAATTACCATGCTAAATGATGGTCCACTGTGATTGTATTTATGCCAGGAGCAAGGGGCTAGTAACCTCTTCTCCTGTATATATTACTGAATGTAAAAGAAGAAACTTTAATTTTTTCTTCTGGGCCACCCTGCCTCAGTGGGATATGGCTGGTGCATTGAAAGAAGAATTGTATTTGTGTATACCTGAATAAACTTATGTACACGCTATCTTCCCCACCGCCCATGCCATCTTCCCCACCACCCACGTTATCTTCCTCACCAGCCACACCATCTTCTCCACCACCCGTGCTGTCTTGTCTTTTCACTATCTGTTCCTGGTGTAAGGCCACGGGATGTACTCCGAGATGTACTCCTTCCCCTTGGAATAGCATGTGGCACACTACCAGAATGCATGTAGTCTCGTATAAATTGACGCTTCACTGGAGAATATTCCTCTTCATTGTCGCTACTGGAATTATAATCAAGAGATTGAAAAATCACAGTCAGTATCACTGTCATGGCCACTGCTCACATCTGAGTCCTGGACATGGGAAAATATGAGTTTCCTCTTTTGCTGTAGTACAAATGAACATGAACAAGACAACCCAGCACCAGAGGTGGAAGGTTGATGGTTGTCTGGGTTTGCAGTACTATTTCTGGTATCCTGGGCATTGCTTTCAGTCACAGACTCCTTAAAGCCATGAAATTCATCTTCACTGACACTCCCATCTGTGTTAGAACTATCACTTGGTTAGAGAAGGTCCCAGTTCACCGGGGAGTGAGGTATTCCTTACTGCTAGGCATGGTGAACAAGGCATACTGAACTGGCTCTCCCACAATGCACTGTGGCCTCCCTGATTTTTTTTATACTGTGCACACTGAGCACAGACCCATTCTCTCATATAGACCTACCAGCTTTTTCCCGCCAGATTTGATGCCGCTAGAATTTTGGCGTAGTATTATGGGACCGACACTGGCTTGCAAGCCGTAATATTACAGGACTCGCAGTGAAAGGGTTAAGAGTGCCATAAAGTCATACAAAGGTTGCAAAAGAGTATACTACTCATGTCTGTAGTATACTCTTTGCAGGGAAAGACTTGTAAATGTGTTTTCTCCTTTGTATGAGCTGACAAAGTTTTCTATGATGTGTATAAAGCTCTTAACAGGGGAGCTTCCAATAAAAGCATTTGCAATGTGTTTTATGCTTTTCATTCAAAATACATATATTCCTTGGGTTTCCCATGCTCAAATCAAATTTTTTGATATGGCTCAAATAATTGAAGAGACAAACCAACCTTTGTATTTTTCTAAAAGTTACCTTGATCTGTTATTCACAAAGCTGTTTTCTCTGTAAAAGGAGAGGAAATGAGAGAGTGGGTGAGTTGCCAACAATTTTGCTGAGAATAAGAAAAAGTTTTGGAATGAGATTAATAAGTTGAGAAAGCTTAAGGAATGAATGGACTTGATAATTAAAATAAGAAAGGAGAGTTATTAGATGGAGAGTTGGAAGTATCAAAGATGAAAGGAATACTTTTAGAAGTTGTTAAATGTTGATGAAGAGAGGGAAGCTGTGATTTCATGCATTGACCAAGGAGGTATAACATCGTACAGGAGCGAGGAAGTGCCAGATATAAGTATGGGGGAGGTGCTTGAGGCTGTGGGTAGAATGAAAATGGGTAAAACAGCTGGGATTGATGGGATCAAGAAGAAAATGGTAAATGTAGGTGAGGATATTGTCTTAGAATGGTTAGTGTTATTAATAAATTTATGAAAAAGGGGAAGGTACCTAGGGACTGGCAGAGAGCATGCATAATTCCTTTGTATAAAGGCAGTGAGGACAAAAGAGTGTAAAAATTATAGGGAAATAAGCCTGTTGAGTATACCTGGTAAGGTGTATGGTAGAGTTATCAGTGAAAGAATTAAGAGTAAGACAAAGAACAAGATTGCAGATGAACAAGGAAGCTATAGGAAGGGTAAGGAATGTGTAGACCAGGTGTTTACAATAAAGCATATAAGTGAACAGTATTTGGATAAGTGTTAAGAGGTTGTTGTTGCATTCATGGATTTGGAAAAGGCATATGATAGGGTGGATAGGAAAGCAATGTGTCCAATGTTTCTATTGTATGGAATGGGTGGTCGGTTACTGAAAGCAGTTAAGAGTTTTTACAAGGATAGGCTTAGGTTAGAGAGGGGGAGATTATTAACCAGTAAGCCATGGTGACATGATGCATCCCAGACAGGGATGTGTGATGTCACCATGGCTATTCAATATATTTATAGATGGGGTTGCAAGAAAAGTGAATGCTTAAGTGTTGGCAAGAGGTGTGGGATTTAAAGATAAAGAATCTAACACAAAGTGAGAGTTGTCATAATTACTTTTTGCTTCTGACACTGGGCTTCTGGGAGGTTCTGAAGAAAAGTTGCAGAGGTTGGTGGATGAGTTTGGGAGGGTATGTAAAAGAAGGAAATTAAAAGTGAACAAAGTGATGAGAATAACAAAAAAATTAGGTAATGAAAGATTGGATATCAGTTTGAAGGGAGGGAGGATGGAGGAGGTGAATGTATTCAGATATTTGGGAGTGGACTTGTCAGCTGATGGGTCTATGATGAGATGAACAGAAGAACTGATAAGGGGGAAAAGGTGAATGGAGCACTGAAAAGTTTGTGGAGACAAAGAATAATATCCATGGAAGCAAAGAGGAAAATGTGTAAAAGGAAAACAATGAAGGAAGTAAAAACTTCAGAGCTAGATCAAGTTCTGATGAAGTGGTTTAGGCTACTTGTGAGTGAAGGTGTTAAGTTGTAAATTTCAGCCCTTCACTTTGTAAGCGGCAGTGATGAAGTTTCTTGTGTAAGTCAAATTGGTTAACTTTATTAACCCTTTCAGTGTCACTCCCATTGTATCATGGCTTTGATGCCACTGTCTGTCCTGTAGTATGACACCATGAGCTCATCTCACTCAGATAAGCTGTGACTGGTAAGCTTGGGCCTAGTTGTGAGAGAATACATCTGTGTGGAAAGTGTGCACTATATAAAAAAAATCCTGTAGTGTGCAGTGCATGACAAGAAAAAATGCTACTGTTTTTAGTGTAAAACAGCAACTTTGTAGTGTATTTTTGTATGTTTTTTGTGGTTTTATTCTCGGTTATTTAGTATCATTTGATGGAATGGAAGATATATTACAGAAATAAAGATGATTTTGATTCGTTTCAGGATGGAGAGTACCTTGAAACTGAGCTCAAAGTAGTGGAAATGTTTGATTTTTGCCCATGTTCAAGAGTAAACAGATCACGTCACGTGTCCAACTGGCCAGTCTAATACATGGTCACAAGTAGCTCGACATTATTTATACAATTATTATAATAATGCAGTAGTCTGCATAACAGCAAATCTCCTATTTTTTGTGTGAATAAAAATTTAGAATAGAAAGCAAGCGGAATATAAGAGGGGCCTAGAGATGTGAATAATGAACAGAGATGTTATTTTATGCCAGGAATGTCTGCATTGTTTATTCTGGACACTATTTTGAAATTGGTATCTCTGAAATTTGTGTGAAATTGGTCAAATTACCGATTTCTGATCACTTTATTGGGTTGAAATAGGTAAATGGGTGGTTTCTTGTACTCAATCACAGTGGCGGCTTGTCCATAGGAGCTGCAGAGCTGCAGTCCCCCCAGATGCTCTCTGCCAGACGTATGACTTCATCAATCTTATGCTAAAATAATTTGCAGCTGACAAATATATTACAGAAAAAATCTGTTGTATATTGTTTTCAATGTATTTATAAGTGATTTTTTTTATTTTTTTGTTGAAACGAGATAAAAAATTATTAAAAATAGAAGTTTGATGCGGTACGATAGTACAGTGGTCCCTCGATAATAGTCTGGCTTGATAGTCGTCCTTTTCGGAAATCGTTGCGTTATTTTAGTGCAAACATTGGCTCGCAAATGGTCAGTTGGCTCGCTAATCGTCATTCGTCCTGGACGCGTACTCACGGCTCTGAGCCACCTCGGCCTCCCTTCCCAGCTAGTGTGCCATTGTTTACCAGTGAGCGACAGTCCCCTCACATTTTCATACGAAATATTTCATAATATTCCATTCATTTTAGTGCTTGCAAGTACTAAATAAGCTATCAAGCCTCCAGAGAAAGCTCCTAATGCCAAGCCTTTGGTAAAGAAGGTGAGAAATACGATTGAATTTAAGAAAAACATCATTGAACAATATGAAAGTGGCGTACGTGTGGCTGAACTGGCCAGGATGTATAACAAATCCCGTACAACCATATCTTTCATCGTGGCCAAGAAAAAGGAAATCAAGGAAGCTATTGTTGCAAAGGGGGTAAATATGCTGACAAAAATGAGATCACCAGTACTCGAAGAGGTTGAGAAGTTATTATTGGTGTGGATAAACAAGAAGGAGGAAGGAGGAGGAAGAGAGATGGAAGAAGGTACCTTCTTCAGAAATTAAGGAGATTTTTGAAATGTGGGGTAGGATGGAAAGATTTATGGAGAAACATCACCCTGAGAAGGATGTTGCAAGCCATATCGGCAACTTGTACAGTGACAGAGTTTTGGCCCAATTTAGGGAAGTTTTAAAGAGACGCCAGAAACAGAGCTCTCTGGACACTTTTTTTTGCATGACAGGATTCCTGTGACTCTCAAGCTGGTCTTAGTGGCATTAAGAAACAGAGAAGAGAAGTAACCCCAGAAAAGGACTTGGTACCTGGGCTTTGATGGAAGGGGATTCCCTTTCCAAACAGTAACTAATCCAATCTCTCTCCTCCTCCAGTCTTGCATACACTAAGAAGAATTGCCAATAAAGGTAAGTGTTATGCTGTTAATGTTTCATTCATCATGTGCCATTGTATTGTTTATGTACTACATCTATATTTCATGTAAAAAAATTTTTTGTTTTAATACTTCTGGGTGTCAGGAACGGATTAATTGTATTTACATTATTTCTTGTGAGGAAAATTGATTCGAAAATTGTCTTTTTTGATAATTGTCGCACTTCCAGGAACGGATTAACGACGATAAACGAGGAACCACTGTATAGGTATTACTGGCATTACAAGCCGCCACTGTTCACTCAACAGAATAGAAGGAATGCTAGTGAAGTAGCCATGAGTTTGGTCGAATGGGATACAGTGGGCCCCCAGCATACGTTAAATCCGGCATACGATACATTTTAAAGAAAAAATTTTGCCTAGCCTCGTGTTAAAAAACTCACCTCACATGAGTCGTTCAAGACGCGTCCCACTTGTGGCCTCAACACCAGTGTTCACAAGCCAGCCAGTGCGGTCACATCTACGCATACATTCGGTACATTTCACATTATCCCAATGTTTTTAGTGCTTGTAACTACAAAATAAGTCACCATGGACCCCAAGAAAGTTTCTAGTGCCATCCCTGTGGTAAAAAGGGTGAGAATTAGTATGGAATTGAAAAAAGAGATTAAGGAAATGTGTGCAAAGTGGCTTGGAGTGCAAACCTTTATGGATGAAAATCACCCTCACACCGCTATTGCAAGCCGTGCTGGTGACTATTACAATGACAATGTTGTGAACCACTTTAGACAAATCTTAATAAAATAAAAGACGAAGGGAAGTAACCCCGGAAAAGGACTTGATACCTCAAGTCCTAATGGAAGGGGATTCCCCTTCTAAACAATAAGTTTGACACTCTCCCCTCCTCCCATCCCATCAATCATCACCAGATCTTCATTAAAGGCAAGTGTCATGTATTCTATTGTTAGTAGAGTACTACTTACTGTGCATGTCTTCTTCAGTTTGTGTGCATTAAACTTAATATTTCATGCGGTAAAACTTTTTTTTTCATACTTTTGGGTGTCTTGCACGGATTAATTTGATTTCCATTATTTCTTATGGGGAAAATTAATTCGCCTTACAATAATTTCGGCATACGATGAGCTCTCAGGAACGGATTAATATCGTATGCCGGGGGTCCACTGTAATGGAATTGGCCAAAAGTAGGGCGTAAAGTGGGTGAAATCACCGATGCTTAAGTATCACCAAGACTGGTAACTTAGAGCATAATTCCGTAAGTTTTCTATCAAATTCCGTACTTTTGGGTTCATTACCTTTGGAAAAAGATTCTCCATCATTTCATAAGATAATTTTTTTTTTTTTAAATTCTTCGACACTGGGAGCAAGTTTGTGAGCAGGGGTCGCGACAGTGAAATGGTTAACCAACTTGTACTGATTTACAGGGTATTTTAAAGGCAGCATGAGGTGGTGAGTTGTTGGGTTAAGTGTATTCTAATCTAAACACTGTAATCTGGCAAAATCACTAATCTGGCACCCTACAGGTCCCTATGATGCCAGATTAGTGATAGTAAACCTGTATATATAAACTGAATCGACCAGTTTGGCCTATTTGGCAAAGGTGCACTTTGTTGAATAAGCCAAATTAAAATTTGTTTTTGCCATAAATCAGCAAAAATAGATCTGAGTATGTATTACAAAAAAAATATGTATCATTGATTTTAGGTAATAGTAGATAAATTTAAATTATAACCTATGGGATATATACATCAGAATTTAGCTAAATTACATTAGTTTAAAGGAGGTTAGGTGAAGTTTCTATGTTAGTTTTGGTCCAAAAATGTAAATCTACATCATTGTTAATAAAAAAAGATTAGCTATCAATTTGTAAAAAAAAATAAAAATAAAAGGAAACGTTTAATTTTTAACTGAGTTTGGCCTACTCAACAATTCTGACCTATTAGGTACGACAAATATAAATCAATGAACCATGCTGAAGCAACCAGAGGTATGCACAGAGAAAGATCACAGTCAGCAGGATTCAAACCCATGTGATGGGGAGTGGCAGAGATCTGCAATAATAATAATAATAATAATATCTTTATTTACTACAAGTACATGTACAAGGTATACAGGCCTAGCTGAAATCAATGACATACTACTATATAGAAAGCCACTTGTTATGCAAAGCATTTTGGGCAAATTAGGTCAGTTTTGTCCCAAGATATGACCCACACCAGTTGACTAACACCCAGGTATCCATTATACTGATGGGTGAATATGGACAACCTGTGTAAGGAAACACATCTGATGTTTCCACCCCTTTGCTGAGAATCAAACCCGGACCCTCACCGTGTGAAGCGAGAACTTTTGCCACGGGGCACCATGTGATGCTTAAGACTTCTCAGTCACAGATTGCCACAATAATAATCTTTATTTCTACCAGTACATGTACAAGGTATACATGCCTAATTGACATGAGTGACATACTATTATGTATATAGAAAGACCTTTGTTATGCAGAGGATTTCGGGCAAATTAGGTCAATTTTGTCCCCTGGGTGTTAGTCCCCCACTCGACTAACACCCAGGTACCTATTTTACTGATGGGTGAATAGGGACAGTGGGTGCCTTAAGAAAGCATGTCCTAATGTTTCCACCCATATTGGGAATCAACCCATGGACCTCAGTGTGTGAGCTGAGTGCACTAGCAATCAAGCTAGGTAGCCTGGTTACAATAGGGCTGGATTAAGGCATGGGCTTGAGGGGCTGCAGCCCAGGGGCCTCTGCCAGCTGGAGGACCTCAAGAGATTAAGTGAAAAGTCTTCACAGTTACTCATGTAAGTTTATACCTCTTCAAGGGGACTCTTTGATGTGGCAAAGAGGCTCTTGGTCTGAGGAATTGGACCTTTTAGTCTTCTTCCTCTGACCGAACCTAAATACCTCTCACTCCTCCCTCCCCTACCCCATCCTTCCCATCCCTCATTTCCCCAACCTTGCCCTCTCCCTTTTCTGCTTGCAGCATTTGGGTCCTCCCCATAGGCATTCTAGTAATAATAATATTTTTTTTTTTTTATTATCACACTGGCCGATTCCCACCAAGGCAGGGTGGCCCGAAAAAGAAAAACTTTCACCATCATTCACTCCATCACTGTCTTGCCAGAAGGGTGCTTTACACGACAGTTTTTAAACTGCAACATTAACACCCCTCCTTCAGAGTGCAGGCACTGCACTTCCCATCTCCAGGACTCAAGTCCGGCCTGCCGGTTTCCCTGAACCCTTCATAAATGTTACTTTGCTCACACTCCAACAGCACGTCAAGTATTAAAAACCATTTGCCTCCATTCACTCCTATCAAACACGCTCACGCATGCCTGCTGGAAGTCCAAGCCCCTCGCACACAAAACCTCCTTTACCCCCTCTCTCCAACCTTTCCTAGGCCGACCCCTACCCCGCCTTCCTTCCACTACAGACTGATACACTCTTGAAGTCATTCTGTTTCGCTCCATTCTCTCTACATGTCCGAACCACCTCAACAACCCTTCCTCAGCCCTCTGGACAACAGTTTTGGTAATCCCGCACCTCCTCCTAACTTCCAAACTACGAATTCTCTGCATTATATTCACACCACACATTGCCCTCAGACATGACATCTCCACTGCCTCCAGCCTTCTCCTCGCTGCAACATTCATCACCCATGCTTCACACCCATATAAGAGCGTTGGTAAAACTATACTCTCATACTTTCCCCTCTTTGCCTCCAAGGACAAAGTTCTTTGTCTCCACAGACTCCTAAGTGCACCACTCACTCTTTTTCCCTCATCAATTCTATGATTCACCTCATCTTTCATAGACCCATCCGCTGACACGTCCACTCCCAAATATCTGAATACATTCACCTCCTCCATACTCTCTCCCTCCAATCTGATATTCAATCTTTCATCACCTAATCTTTTTGTTATCCTCATAACCTTACTCTTTCCTGTATTCACCTTTAATTTTCTTCTTTTGCACACCCTACCAAATTCATCCACCAATCTCTGCAACTTCTCTTCAGAATCTCCCAAGAGCACAGTGTCATCAGCTTGGCATTTTCTTCCAAAACAGGCCTGTTTCGTCACAATTAAATACTTGTTCAGGTTTCAGTCCTTCACTGTCTATGTACTCCTTGAATTCACGCACATATTTTTCAGCTGCTTTTTGGTCCGAACTGGCAGCCTCACCATGCCTTATCACACTATGTATGCCACTACGCCTCTTAAATCTCTCAAACCAACCTTTGCTGGCTTTAAATTCACTCGCATCACCACTAGTTGCAGGCATTTTTCTAATTAAATCCTCGTGCAACTTCCTAGCCTTTTCACTTATGATCGCTTGAGAGATGCTATCGCCTGCTATCTGTTTTTCGTTTATCCACACCAATAACAGTCTCTCAACATCTTCTATCACTTGCGATCTCTGTTTCGAAAGCACAGTTAAACCTTTGGCAAGAACAGCTTCCTTGATTGCCGTTCTCTTGGACACAATAGAAGCGATGGTTGATTGGGGTTTACTATACAACCTGGCCAGCTCGGAGACACGCACTCCACTTTCATACTTAGCAATGATCTCTTTCTTCATATTCATAGTAATTCTCACCCTTATTCCTGTAGGGTTGGCACTAGAAGCTTTCTTGGGGCCCATGGTCACTTATTTTTCAGGTGAAATCACTATAGAAAGGCTGTAATAATACGAAATGTTCCGATTGTATGCTTGAATGTTACCGTGGAGGCTGGCTTGTAAACAATGCCACTGGCAGAACAAGTGAGGCTGGCTCAGGCCGCATGGAAGTGTATCGGACGAATCGCATTGAGCGAATTTTTAGCACTATGCGAGGCAAAATTTTAGCGATAAAATGTATCGCTATGCGGATTTAACACTATGCGATGCCAACATTATGCGGGGGTCCACTGTATAGACAGGAGAAGGGGTTACTAACCCCTTGATAGTGTCATCTGCAAATAATATGGGCTTGAGTAATTGTGATGCATTCGATAGGTCACTGATGTAGATGAGAAAGAGGAGTGGTCCAAGGACACTTTCCTGTGGGACTCCTACTTTGATTGGTTGTGTGGAAGAGTTTGCACCATTTGTATACACGTATTGGATTATGCTATTAAAGTATGACTTTACGTAGTTGAGGGAGTGGCCTCTTATACCATAGTGTGTTACTTTATTGTGCAGCAATTCATGGTCGACTGTATCAAAGGCTTTACATAAGCCAATGAAAATTCCCAGTGGGACTTCTTTCTTCTTGAGAGTGGTATATATTAGTTCCAGCATGTGTATAATAGCATCATTTGTGCTTTTATTATTCCTGAATCCAAACTGACAGGGATTTGGTATGTTGTTTGAGATGAGGTAGGAATAGATCTGTCTATGAATTAATTTTTCAAAGATTTTAGAGAGTAGTGGTAAGTTCGAAATTGGTCTATAGTTATTCAAGTCGGCTTGATCACCACCTTTGTGGATCAAGGTAACCCTCGCTATTTTGAGAACTGCTGGGAAAGTGGAGGATTCAATGGTTTTGTTAAAGAGTGTTGCAATAATTGGTGACAGTACTTGTGAAGCTTCCGAATATACTGAGGAAACAAAACCAGTGATGGACATCGATCCACCTCCCTTTTCTAAACCATCTAAACACCACCTTTCTTTGCCCTATTCCAATCCTTCGCTGCTTACTCGTTTTTTGTTATCTCCATATGTAGACTTTACTAATCCTCCTAGTCCATAGACTCTTACTGCTTTACGTTACCTGCATACTTCTCTTCGCAAATCATGACTTATTTCAAGTGGAATATTCAAGACCTCAAGGGGTAATCGGGATGACCTTCAGGTGTTGCTCTCCCAATTTTCTCCTGTTAGTGTCTGTTTACAAGAACCTAAATTGCGATCTACTGATATCCATCCTGTCTCGAGCTATATTTTATTGCATTCATCGATCATTTTCCCGATGGAACTCATAATGAAAGTGCACTTCTTATATACACCAGTATACCACACCATCAGATCTTGGTTCATACTTCGCTGCATTATGCTGCAGCCAGCATCTACTTGAACAAATAATATACAGTCTGCTTTTTGTATCTTTCTCCTTCTTGAACATTATCTATTCCAGATGTTGCATTTCTGTTTTTTTCCTTACCGCTACCTCTTCTCTTATTAGGTGATTTTAATGCTCATCATTTCCTCTGGGGGGGTCTCCATGTGACTCCCATGGGTATCAGTTAGAGGCTCTTCTCACTTCTCTTCCCCTTCATGTTTTAAATACTGGTACTCCCACCCATGTTGACCCTCGCATTCAATCCCTTCTTGCTTTGATCTCTCAGTTTGCTCCCCATCCACTGTACTTGACTTTACCTGGCCTGTGCTCTCAGATTTACATGACAGCGATCATTTGCCTATGCTCCTTACTTCCCATTCATATTCTCATCCTCCTCGAAGCCCACGTTGGTAATTTGAATGGATGAATTGGGACCTTTACGTGCATCAGACTGTTTTTAGTGCAGAACCTTCTTCATCCTCTACTGATGAGCTATTACAGCTATTTTTGACTTTGATTTTAACCGCAGCTTCACATTCAGGTCCTCAAACCCCGAGAAATGCGTGCCTTGGTGGTCTACTCCTGTCCTCTGTGCAGTACATTTGAAAGTGATGCATGGGGCCAATATCATTATAATTGAATCACAGAGTGACTCCTTGATTTTAAGCGGGTGAGAGCAGTTGCCTGTTATGTCGTTTGTGAAGTTAAACACACTCGTTGCTGAGATTATGTTTCTACCATTACTTCAGCTTCCCCTGTAAGTGCAGTTTGAAAAAAAAATAAGGAAATTGAGTGGCAAGTACTCTCCAGACCCGGCTCCCGTTCTTCGGGTTGCCAGTGTCAGCATTGAAAGACCTCTTGAAGTTGCCACAGAGACGAGAAATATTGTCCGTATCTCTGTTTCCATCTGTGCCCCTCCTTTCTTTCTTCCAAGACTTCCAAAGAGTTACTACCTTTAGACTTTTCTTCTAGCAGAGACGTGTCTTATCATGTGCCTTTTATACTTCTAGAACTGGAATCACCATTTTTCACTTGCTGATCGTCGGCAGCTGGGTCTGATGGCATTCATATTCATATGCTTCAATATTAATGTCCGTCAGCCCTTGCAGTCTTCTTCCCAGCTGTGGAAAACTGCTGCTGTTCTCCCTTTTCGTAAACCAGGTACTTAGGGTCAATATGCCTCACACTACCGTCCCACTGGAACGTCTGGTAAATAGACGTTTGCTGTAGTATTTGGAGACACACAATAGTCTCTCCACTAGTCGATTTGGCTTTCATAAGGGCCGCTCCACTATTGACCCCTTACTCTGCTTTGATACCTATATTCGTAATGCCTTAGCTAGTAACCATTCGGTTATCACAGTCATGTTTTGATCTTGAAAAGGCATATGACACTACTTGAAGATGTAACATCTTAGCCCAAATGCATTCCTTAGGCCTCCGAGGCAATCTGCCACTTTTCCTTAAAAACTTCTTTTCTAAGTGATTTCTGTGTTTGGGTAAATAATTCAGGTTTCTCGGACTTTGCCCAAGCTGACGGTGTCCTTCAGAGATGTATACTTAGCACCACTCCTTTTAAGAACATAACATAAGAAAGGAGGAACACTGCAGGAGGCCTGTTGGCCCATACTAGGCAGGTCCTTTACAATTCATCCCACTAACAAAACATTTGCCCAACCCAATTTTCAATGCCACCCAAGAAATAAGCTCTGATGTGAAAGTTCCCACTCAAATCCAACCCCTCCCACTCATGTACTTATCCAACCTAAATTTGAAACTACCCAAAGTCCCAGCCTCAACAACCCAACTAGGTAGACTGTTCCACTCATCAACTACCCTATTTCCAAACCAATACTTTCCTATGCCCTTTTCCCTAAATCTAAACTTATCTAATTTAAATCCATTACGGGCGGGTTCTCACTTGGAAGACATCCTCAAGCCCTTATTAATATCCCCTTTATTAATGCTGAAATTATCTTTCCACTTATCAACTTTGATCAGGTCCTCCCCTCATTCTTCGTCTAACAAGTGAATGAAACTTAAGAGTCTTCAATCTTTCTTCATAAGGAAGATTTCCCTAATGCTATGTTTTAATTTAGTCATCCTACGCTGAATGTTTTCTAACGAATTTAGGGTCCATTCTGTAATATGGAGACCAGAACTGAGCTGCATAATCTAGGTGAGGCCTTACTAATGATGTATAAAGCTGCAGTATGACCTCTGGACTTTGTTGCTTACACTTCTTGATATAAATCCCAGAATCTATTTGCCTTTTTAAACCTACACTTGGGCTTGCTGTCTTGTTTAAGGTTGCTGCTCACCATAACCCCCAAGTCCTTTCGCAATCTGTATGGCTAAGTTCTACATCATTTAACTTATAAGTACTAGGGTTTATGGGCACTCCCGAGCTTCAGAACCTTGCATTTATCTACAATGAACTGCATCTGCCACTTTTTCTGACCAAAGAATAGATTTTTGTTTAAATCCTCCTGAAGTCCATAACATCTACGTTTGAATCAATTATCCTACCTATCTTTGTGTCATCAGCGAATTTGCTCATATCACTAGTAATTCCCTCATCAAGATCATTGATTATATTATAACAACAACGGGCCAAGACTGATCCTGTGGAACGCCACTTGTTCAGATCCCCACTCGGTTTTAAACCCCCATTTATGGACACTCTCTCTTCCTGTCAGTGAGCCATGACTCGATCCACGAGAGCACTTTTCCCCCAATGCCATGAGCTGCCACTTTCTTTAACAGTCTAGGTGCGGAACTCTATCAAAGCCTTACTAAAATCTAAGTAAATAATATAAAATTCTTTATCGTGGTCAACAGCCTCAAAAGCTTTACTGAAGAAAGTTAATAAATTAGTAGACAAGACCGGCCTCTTGTGAATCCATGCTGAGTATCATTAATCAAGCTATGCTTATCGAGATGGCTTCTTATAATCTCAGCTATAATTGACTCTAGTAATTTGGCCTACAATTGAGGTCAGGCTTTTTGGGGCGGTAATTTGACGTAACGACTTGTCCCCTGTTTTAAAAATAGGAATTACATTAGCCATCTTCCACATACAACACTACACCTGTTTGAAGAGATAAATTAAAAATATTAGTTAAGGGTTTACAGAGTTCCATTTTGCATTCCTTAAGAACCTTGAAAAAACCTCATCAGGACCCGGCGACTTATTTGGCTTCAGTCTGTCTATCTGCTTCACAACCATTTCACTAGTGACTGTGATGTTACATAATTTTATTCTTCTAGCCACTATAAAAATTAATTATTGGAATATTGTTAGTGTCTTCCTGTGTAAAAACTGAGAGAAAATAATTATTAAAAATCGAGCACATTTCATTCTCTTTGTCAGTAAAGGTGCCCATAGTTATTTTTAAGGGGAAAACCTATCTTATCTCTAACTTTTGTTCTATAGACCTGGAAAAAACTTTTTGGGGTTAGTTTTGGGAATCCCTAGCAACTTTAATTTCATAGTCCCTTTTAGTTTTTCTTATCCCCTTTTTAAATGTCCCTCTTAATATCAATATACTGATTCATAAGATGACCCTCCACCTCTTTTGATATGCCTATAAATTCCTTTCTTATGCCCTAGTAGATATTTGAGCCTATTATTCATCCATTTTGGGTCATTCTATTTGATCTAATTTCTTTATATGGGATAAACGTTCTTTGAGCAGCATGTATAGTGTTCAAAAAACTGTCATATTGATAGCTCACTTCGTTACCCCAGTCAACAGAGGGATAAGTTTCTCTAAGCCATCGTAATCTGCAAAGCAAAAAATCTGGGACTGTTACTGATTATCACTACTTTTGTACTTCCATTCAATGCTAAGTGTAATTGATTTGTGGTCGCTAGCTCCCAGTTCCCTGAAATTTCTAAATTAATTAACAAGGGTTCATTGTTTGCCATAACTAAGTAAAGCAGGTTATTTCCCCTTGTAGTTCTGTCACAAACTGCTTCAAAAAACAATCCTGAACACTTCTAAGAAGTCGTATATTCTAAATTCCCATCAAGAAATTCCAATCAATATGACTAAAGTTAAGTCTCCTAAATTACTACATTATCGTGCCTTGTGCCTTAACAATTTCCTCCCATAGTAGTCTCCCTGGTCCCTATCTAAGTTTGGGGGAGGTATATCACTCCTAAAATAGTTTTTCATGCCCCTCTGAAAATTCCTATCCAAACAACTCTATGTGTTATTCGGGACTTAACCCTTTTCAGGGCCCAAAGGGCCAAAATCTGAAGTCAGCACCAGTGTCCAAGAAATTTTGAAAAAAAAAAATTATTTTTTCTTACAGAATTAAAGAGCATATTTTTGTGAAGGTAATAAAACAAAAAAAATTAAATCTGATCAGTACTTACCGAGATACAGTCCCAAGAAGTTTATAAAAATGATGTGGTGGGGGGGCAACATCGACGATTCCACATACGCGTATTATATTATTTTGTTGTTTATTTTTTTTCTTTTTTTTCCCAAATTTTTTTTCTATTCCTACTAACATTTGGGGCCTGAGAGACCAATACTGTATAAATTGATATATATAAACTCACTGTATTGAACAAAACCCGCACTAAATTATTATCATATTATTGTTTACCACTGTTGTTTATTACAATAAACATGCACAAATATTGTATAATACAATGTTCTATCATATATTTACATATTTACAATCACTGGACATGGTTTTAGAACTGCTGGAGCTTGTGGACTCCTTGAAACAAGACACCATGCACAGAGGCACCTTACATTCCTCACACATAAACCGAGTGTCTTTGCGTCTTTGTTGCCTCGTTTGTTTGTGCAAGACAATGCATCCCCTTCTGAGCAAATTTCTTTTGAGTTGAAGGAAGCTGTATTATAAAATGATCACCTTTTCTCCCTCAAACGCTTGGGTATATCGTGATGAATTCGAGGACCATGTTGTATTGCAGGTGTTGTTACCTGGAAACTTCATTATGAGTTGTCTGACAACAGACAAACAAAATTCACCATACGGTGGTCTGTTACCAGTCTTTTTTGGTACATATTATATGCATTCAGCATTGAAATGCCATGAGATGGAAGAAAAGTTTCATGTACCACTTGTAACTCTTACGAACACAGTCAACAAAAACCAATCTGCATATCACACTTGTCAACCAAGCGCATGTTTTGTGTATTATCAATCTCTGACACTGGGTTTTCGAATACGTTCATTAGTCACTCGATCAACTTTGCCACTGTCTTGCATTTCATTACGGTGAAGGGTTTTGTCAACAATGTGACTCTCGTTTGCCCATGCCACCGTAATGCCATGATGTCTTTGGCAGTAAACACCTGCACCCCATCACCACGAACACCTGCGTTGAGCCTGGGCATATGTTTACGATTAGAACACACTGTGCCACACACATCTGTCTTGTTCACTCGCATGAAATCACTGAGTAATGGGCTTGTGAAACCAGTTATCGGTATATAATGTATGGCCCTTACCAAGATAAGGTGCCATCATGTTTCTCACTACGTCACCTGAGATACCCAATAACATCTTGGTATCTTTCAATGTTTTACTACCCTGAAATACAACAATATCCAACACCAGGCCACTGTCACAATCACAGAGTACAAACAATTTTATACCAAAGCGGTTCCTCTTGCTCGGTATATACTGCTTAAATGACAGTCTACCTTTGAACAAAATCAAAGACTCGTCAATTACAAGATTCTTGAATGGATAAAAGTATATCCTGAACTTTTGTTTGAGATACATGAAACATTTCTAATCTTGTATAACCTGTCACTTCTGTCAGGCCGGGTTTGTCAGAGAAGTGCAACATACATAACAGTAAGATAAACCTGTTCACTGGTATTATTTCACTGAAGGATGGGTAAAATTACCCGATCTGTGGACCAGAAATGCTTTTATTTTATGCTTATAGACGTGAGGCATAAGCATTATTGTTGCAAAAAGCAAATACATTTCTGCAACAGTCGTCTCTTTCCACCTGTGTAGTCTTGACTGTGGTGATAAAAATGTATTGCCATGGTGTACTGAAAATACTTATTACTTTCCCCCTGAAAATAATTTCCATCAATGGCTGGTCAAAGAATAATTCAAAGAATTCCAGTTCATTGGCCGTGGTTCCAAGGGGACAGGTAGGTAGAATTCCACTTTGAGAGTCATCAAAGTGGTGAGGTTTGGGGAACAAAATTGGGATTTTGCTCCCAAACCCCACATACGGTTTTTTTGTGGAAAACGGGACATCATAGGCTGGTTGTACGGGTGGTTTGTGGTTTGGCGGGCTGGTGGCTGACGCCCCCGCTTTGTCCTTAAACTGACGATCAGCAGCGGGGGTCCCCGCGTGGCACGGTGAGTCACGCAGGGCGGTGCCACTACCACCACCAGCACCACTAATACCATCCACTGATGCCTGTGGCCCACCCATGCCAAGTGTAGCCACATCATCCTCACTATCACTACCTAAAAGGGGTTGTAGGGCCAGGGATGTACTCCAGGATGTACCCCGGGGATTACTCCGTCCCCGGGGCACAGCATAGGGTAAAACTACCCGAGCCATGCGGGGCGAACAACCGAGGGTTCACTGGTGAAAATGATTCCTCACTATCACTACTCGAATGATCGTCGAGCGCAATAAAATCACAATCCACTTCAGAATCATCCATTACGAAGTCAGAGGCCTGGCCACGCGAAAATATTAGTTTTCTCTTACGTTTAGGAACACCCGACCGTGATCACGAGTGCCCACACCAGGGGTTTCCCAAGGGTCGAGGATCGTGGGGGTTTTTTCTGCACTATTATCGATTTTCCGGGTCATTATTTTCGGTCACTAACTTATCAAAGCCGTAGAATTCTTCTTCATTTCCACTTCCATCAGTGTCAGAACTATCAGACAGGAAGAGGAGAGTCCCAATTTTCCGGGGAGTGAGAGCTGACTTGCAACGAGGCATGGTGAACAAGGGTGACTGAGCCGGCATTCCCACAATGCTATGCAGGCGCCTAGATTTTTTGTTTATGGCGCACACCCACGGCGCAGACCCATTCTCTCACATGTAGGCCTATGAGCGCTTTCGCGCTAAATTTGACGGCGCTAGAATTTTGGCGTAGATCTACGGTTTGGACACTCACCGTAAAGCCGTAGATCTACGGGACGGACCCTGAAAGGGTTAATACCCGTTTTTATGCAACAGTTCAAGCGATCTCGGACATACAATGCCACCCCACCCCCCTTCCCGATGCTTCTATCTACTTGGAACAATTTAAAACCCTGAATATGACATTCCGCAGGCATGTCCTGACTTTTTGAATTAAACCACGTCTCAGTTAAGGCAAATACATCAATGTTACCTGCACTAGCAACTAATCTCAACTCCTCCATCTTATTCCTAGCACTACGGCAATTAGCATAATAAACATTGAAAGACTCTCCTTTCTCTTTACCCTTCCTGCTCATTTCTGTTTTTCTACTAAACCTATTACTGATAAATTAGACACATGTGCAACTCTTGGGTATCTTTATTGAGGAAACGTTTCGCCACACAGTGGCTTCATCAGTCCATACAAAGGAGAATCTTGAAGAACAGGAGGAGAATGAGGTAATCAGTCCCTCAACCTTGAGTTGATGTGGTCAGTCCATCAATCTATTCAAGATTGATGGACTGACCACATCGACTCAAGGTTGAGGGGCTGATTACCTCATTCTCCTCCTGTTCTTCAAGATTCTCCTTTGTATGGACTGATGAAGCCACTGTGTGGCGAAACGTTTCCTCAATAAAGGTACCCAAGAGTTGCACATGTGTCTAATTTATCAACATGTCGGTTCTCTGAACCATTCATCTATAAACCTATTACTGTCCTTATCACCCAAAGTCCCTGGTTTTTCAATATCTACCTCGTTCTGCTTATTACTAGTTCCCCTAGAACTCGTAATATTACTACACTGGGACTTCACTGTTTTCCTGCCAAAACCCATACCACTAACTATTCCTAGTTTAAAGTCCTAACTGCTCCCTCCACTGCAGTTGCCAGTGCTACCACCCCAGACCTAGCTAAGTGAACCCCATCCCTGGCATAAATGTCATTTCTGCCATAGAAGAGGTCCCAGTTGTCAATGAATGTTACCGCATTTTCCTTACAGATTTGTCCAGCCAGAATTGACACCAATTGCCCTGGGCAAAACCCTTCATTTCCAACTCCCCTCCTTGGCAAAATACCACATATGACAGGTTCCCACCCCTTTCTCCTAATTATTTCTATTGCTGACCTATACCTGCTAATCAGGTCTTCACTCCTACGTCTGCCAACATCGTTGGCTCCAGCACTGAGACAGACAATAGGATTGCTCCCATTACCTCTCATATGTCATCCAGACGGCTAACAATATCCTCCATCCCAGCCCCAGGAAAGCAAAATCTCTGTCTCCTACTCCTGTCCTTCAAGCAGAACGCCCTATCCATATAAACCCAACTTGGCTATTCCCCAACAACAACAATATTCTTACCTTCCTTGGTGTCTTCTCGTGATGTTCCCAGTAGTCAACTCACTTCCCCGGGTAGCACTGAGAATGTATTAGATGTTTCCACAACAGTTTCCACGGGAGTCTCTTTCTTCTTCATCGTTTCTACCTTTTCCTTCGTCCCTTCTTATCGTCAACTTTGTTCCCTGCTGTCCAGCCACTGACCAGTTTCCCTTCTTGACCTGAGGACTCAAAACAGGAGGACTACTACGAATCTTCTTGTTTTCCTCGGTCAGTCGCCGAATCTCCAACTTCGCCATCCTCAATTCTTCCTTAAGCTGTTGGTAAAGTTGCTCGATGGAGGGCATCTTGCTTCAATTCGTAGAGAGCGCGCAAACAGGTCTTCACAGAGCTAAGTACACATCAACACTGAGCTAAGTACACGTCAACACTGTCAGACACTGCAACACAGATTCACAGAGAGCACACACACAGGTCTTCACAGAGCTAAGTACACATCACCACTCAAAGCTAAATACACATCACCACTAGCTAGCTATAAATGACCTGGCCTCTGTTCTCCTATTTAATATTTGGTCATCACTTTATGTCGATGACTTTGCTATACAGTGGACCCTTGCCTAATGATGGCATCGCATAACGATAAATCCGCCTAGCGATACATTTTAACGCAAAAATTTTGCCTCGCCTAGCGCTAAAAAACTCGCTCAATGCGATTCGTCCAAGACGTGTCCACGTGTGGCCTGAGCCAGCCTCACTTGTTCCGCGGGTGGCAGTGTTTACAAGCCAGCCTCCGCTGTCACATCCAAGCATACAGTCGGAACATTTCGTATTATCACAGCGTTTTTAGTGATTTCACCTGCAAAATAAGTGACCATGGGGCCCCCAAAAAGCTTCTAGTGCCAACCCTACAGGGAAAAAGGGTTTAGAATTACAGATATGAAGAAAGAGATCATTGCTAAGTATGAAAGGGGAGTGCGTGTCTCCGAGCTGGCCAGGTTGTATAGTAAACCAGAATCAACCATCACTACTATTGTGGCCAAGAAAACGGCAATCAAGGAAGCTGTTCTTGCCAAAGGTGCAACTTTTTTTTCGAAACAGAGATCGCAAGTGATAGAAAAATGTTGAGAGACTGTTATTGGTGTGGATAAACGAAAAACAGATAGAGGAGATAGCATCTCTCAAGCGATCATATGTGAAAAGGCTAGGGAAATTGCATGAGGGTTAATTTAGAGAATGCCTGCAACTAGTGGTGATGTGATGAATTTAAGGCCAGCAAAGGTTGGGTTTGAGAGATTTAAGAAGCGTAGTGCATACATATGTGATAAGGCATGGTGAGCTGCCAGTTCGGGCCACAAAGCAGCTGAAAAATATGTACATGAATTCAAGGAAATACAAAAGACAGTGAAGAACTGAAACCTGAACAAGTGTTTAATTGTGACGAAACAGCCCTGTTTTGGAAGAAAATGCCAAGCAGGACCTACATTACGAGGAGAAAAGGCACTCCCAGGACATAAGCCTATGAAAGACAGTTACTCTGTTGATGTTGCCAATGCAAATGGTGATTGCAAAGTGAAGTCTTTATTGGTGTATCACTCTGAAACTCCCCGAGCATTCAGGCAAAAGAATATCCTCAAGGGTAATTTTGTGTGTGCTGTGAGGGCAAACAATAAGGCATGGGTCACTAGGGACTTTTTCTATGACTGGTTACACCATGCATTTGCCCCCACTTGAAAAATTACCTAATTGAAAAGAAATTAGACCTTAAATGCCTCCTGGTATTTGACAATGCTCCTGGTCATCCTTCAGACGTGGGAGAGCGACTTTCTGCCGACGTGAGCTTCATTAAGATTTAAGTTTTTGCCTCCTATACCATCCTCTCCCGCAGCCCATGGACCAGCAAGTTATTGCAAACTTCAAAAACTGACACAAAAGCTCGTTTGAAAGGTGCTTTGTAGTGACTCAGAAACTCAATTGACTCTTTAAAAAGTTTTGGAGAGATCACTTTAATATCCTCAATTGTGTAAACCTTATAGGTAAGGCTTGGGAGGGAGTGACTAAGAGGACCTTGAACTCTGCTTGGAAGAAACTGTGGCCAGAATGTGTAGACAAAAGAGATTTTGAAGGATTTGAGGCTAACCCTGAGAAGCGTATGCCAGTTGAGGAATCAGTTGTGGCATTGGGGAAGTCCTTGGGGTTGGAGGTTAGTGGGGAGGATGTGGAAGAGTTGGTGGAGGAGGACAATGAAGAACTAACCACTGATGAGCTGCTAGATCATCTTCAACAGCAAGAGGCCACACCTGAGGAAACTGCTTTGGAGGAGGGGAGAGAGAAATTGAAGAAGTTGCCTACTTCAAAGATTAAGGAAATGTGTGCAAAGTGGCTTGAAGTGCAAACCTTTATGGATGAAAATCACCCTCACACAGCTATTGCAAGCCGTGCTGGTGACTATTACACTGACAATGTTGTGAAACACTTTAGGAAAGTCATAAAGGAACGAGAGGTACAGGCTTCTATGGACAGATATGTTGTGCGACAGAAGTCCAGTGACTCTCAAGCTGGTCCTAGTGGCATTAAAAGAAGAAGGGAAGTAACCCCGGAAAAGGACTTGACACCTCAAGTCCTAATGGAAGAGGATTCCCCTTCTAAACACTAAGACCATCCACACTCTCCCCTCCTCCCATCCCATCAATCATCACCAGATCTTCAATAAAGGTAAGTGTCATGTAACTGTGCATGTCTTCTTCAGTTTGTGTGTATTAAAATTAATATTTCATGTGGTAAAAAACATTTTTTTTCATACTTTTGGGTGTCTTGCACAGATTAATTTGATTTCCATTATTTCTTATTGGGAAAATTAATTTGCCTAACGATAATTTCGCCTAACATTGAGCTCTCAGGAACGGATTAATAGCGTTAGGCGAGGGTCCACTGTAGTTGTGCAAGCACAGTAGCAGCCTCATTCCAGAATGGCCATTGGGCTACTACGCATGGGTTTAAATTTTCTGGTGCTAAAACGCACCAAATTATATTCACCAGACATTCTGTTGTCTCTGATACTCCATTTTGCCTTTATGGCTCCCATATCCCTGAATATGATATATGTAGTCAGATTTCTCGACCTCCTGTTTGATTGTCGGCTGTCCTGGAAATCTTACATTACCTCCCCGACAGCAACTTGCCATAGCCGGCTGAACCTCCTTAAAACCCTCGCTCATCTTCCATGGGAGGGGGGGGGAAGCAGATCATCGAACTTGTCTTCGACTGTCTGTCCTGTCTGTCTCAGCTACTGGATCACTACAACAAGGTCCTAGATGCACTAGAAGACAAAATGAATGCAGATGTAATATATACAGACTTTGCCAAAGCCTTCGACAAGTGTGACCATGGCGTAACAGCGCACAAAATGTGTGCTAAAGGAATAAC
Organism: Cherax quadricarinatus; assembly: GCF_026875155.1. Classification (NCBI taxonomy): domain Eukaryota; kingdom Metazoa; phylum Arthropoda; class Malacostraca; order Decapoda; family Parastacidae; genus Cherax; species Cherax quadricarinatus. Next base: position 1,665,048 of record NC_069410.1, read on the forward strand.
AGGAAAAGTTGGTAGATGGATCTATAATTTCCTCACAAACAGAACACAAAGAGTAGTAGTCAACAGAGTAGTCTGAGGTGGCTACAGTGAAAAGCTCTGTTCCACAAGGCACAGTACTCGCTCCCATCTTGTTTCTCATGCTCATATCTGACATAGACAAGGATGTCAGCCACAGCGCCGTGTCTTCCTTTGCAGATGACACCCGAATCTGCATTACAGTGTCTTCCATTGCAGACACTGCAAGGCTCCAGGCGGACATCAACCAAATCTTTCAGTGGGCTGCAGAAAACAACATGAAGTTCAACGATGTGAAATTTCAATTACTCCGATATGGTAAACATGAGGAAATTAAAACGTCATCAGAGTACAAAACAAATTCCTTCCACAAAATAGAGCAAAAAACCAAAGTCAAAGACCTGGGAGTGATCATGTCAGAGGATCTCACCTTCAAGGACCATAACATTGTACCAATCGCATCTGCTAGAAAAATGACAGGATGGATAATGAGAACCTTCAAAACTAGGGATGCCAAGCCCATGATGACACTCTTCAGGTCGCTTGTTCTATCTAGGCTGGAATATTGCTGCACACTAACAGCACCTTTCAAGGCAGGTGAAATTGCTGACCTAGAAAATGTACAGAGAACCTTCACGGCGCGCATAACGGAGATAAAACAATTCAATTACTAGGAGTGCTTGAATTTCCTGAACCTGTACTCCCTGGAATGCAGGCGGGAGAGATACATGATTATATACATCTGGAAAATCCTAGCGGGACTAGTACCGAACTTGCACACGAAAATCACTCACAACGAAAGCAAAAGACTCGGCAGACAATGCAACATCCCCCAATGAAAAGCAGGGGTGTCACTAGCACGTTAAGAGACAATACAATAAGTGTCAGGGGCCCGAGACTGGACAGGCACCTAAAGTCGGTACCTGACTAGCCGGGCTGTGGCTCGTACGTTGGATTGCGTGCAGCCAGCAGTAGCAGCCTGGTTGATCAGGCTCTGATCCACCAGGAGGCCTGGTCACAGACCGGGCCTCAGGGGTGTTGACCCCCAGAACTCTCTCCGGGTAAACTCCAGGTAAACAAGACTATGGTGACCAGATATATTCTGCAGCCTCTCTCACAACTCTTTCTAAACTTGTTCCCATCCACCATCAGGGATTATGTTTATGGGATCATTTGCTAAAAATTGAGGTGCTTTTCGCTCCTCACCTGTCGAGAGCCTATATGCAGAAGCGAATGTTGCATCTTTGAACGGTCACCATGATGCCCATTGCTTCCGTTATTTCGTCCGCTCTCATGACCTTCACAATCTTTCTACATACAAGATTGTAACAAGTGGTAGTAGATGTTCATTATTTGTTCACAGCCCCTCTTTATTCCGTGCCTTTTCTCTTCATCTTCACTCGCTCTTAACGTCTCTTCAATTGCCCCCTATATATGTTCATCTAGCATCTAACTTTTCTCTTCCCCTTGGGTGGTTGGGGTCCAGTCCCTGGACCCATTACGTACCTTTGTAATCTTTTGACTACTGCCCGCAGGATGGGTATGGGGTGCATAATAAAGATATTAAACTAAAATCTTCGGGGGCGTTGACCCCCGGAACTCTCTCCAGGTAAACTCCAGGTTCCAACAGTTCATGTCTGCTCTTCCCCATTGCTGTGAGCTAATGCTCAAATACCTACAGTTGCTTCTCGCTCTCCTTTTTCTCAACCACTTTTGGTCTCATTCTTGTGTCATTGCAGTGTACACTGATGGTTTTAAATCCTCTAATGGTGCAGCAGTATTTCCGGACAGCATAGTGCGAGGGCATATATTAGACTCGGCTAGCATTTTTACAGATGAACTGTATGCAATTCTTATTGCAGTTATTCGTATTGCATCTATGCTTCACCTCAACATCTGTTGTAGTCTCAGTCCTTTAGTGTTTTGCAAGCTGTTAGAAAAAATGATTTGTCTCGGTAACACCCTGCTTGATCAGGCTCTGGTCCACCACAAGGCCTTGTCACAGACCAGGCCGCAGGAGCGTTAATCCACAAAACCCTCTCCAGGTATATTCCAGGTATCTCCTTTGGTTGCACCGCATTTCTAGCATAAAGAAAGAAATCGTCTTCTGCTGGGTGCCTGGTCATATTGATGTTCAGGGTGACGACTAGGCAGACTCTTCTGCACGGTCAGCAGTACATGACCTCCCAGTTTCACATAGAGGTATTCCATTCTCAGACTATTTTGCTGTAATCTCTAACCACCTTCACAACCGTTGGTCCGATATGATTCATAACAAATTATATTCCATCAAGCCAAGTTTAGGTGTGTGGCCTACCTATCATCAATGCCGTGATTGGGAAACTATGCTTGCCCATCTTCGCATCGGGCACACCTGTCTGACTCATGGGTATCTCATGGAGAGGCGCCCTGTTCCACTCTGTGAAATTTGTCAGGTTCTAATTTCAATTTGCCAAATTCCACTGGACTGTTCAGTCTTTCAGCGAGCACGCAGAATTCACCTCCATTTGCCTCCAACGTTGTCACTGCTCTAACACCCTTACTTTATCTTCCCTCCTTGCTGACGGCCCCACCTTGGACTTAGACTCTCTGACTTTTCGACAGCAACTGTTTTATTACACAAACTTTGATAATACTTCCGTTTGCACTCTTCAGAACCATTTCTAACTCTACCTCTGTGTTCCTCTCCACCCCTGGCTACTCTCAGCTCCAGCAGCACCCCCTACCCTGCAGCACTGTATGACCCTTGTGAAAAATTATGTGAGCAAATCACCTGCAGGAGGTTTACAGGCCATCACATGACTTATTACCTGAAAATAATTTGGGTGAGGTAAGAGTGACTTAAGTCACAGTAGGTCACTGAACTGCAACTCCTCTGACTGCCCACTTCCTCACCACTCCCACAAAAATCTAGACCTGGCATTAAATTAATAATTATTTTAAACCAGCTGCTCTGGTACATTAAAAGTTGTGTGGACTGTATGTTGTTAGGCTTGCTTGCTGGGTACACAAAAATATAACTATTAGTACACTACATATAATGTAACAGTGTTATTAGAAAATAACTTTCTATTACCACTTACCATTTAATTACTGTAGATGGATCACACCACAACACCTGCCTAACACCTAGATTCTACACTGGCCATCTAGTGATCTAAATGCAAAGGGTATGGTGCACTTTCCTGTGAGTGATGTCTGCATTTATTTTCTGCCATCCACATGCAATTCTTGAGGTCCAGTAAATTTCCTGTCCCAATTCTTCAGCAGGGGACATTAACATGGGTTCCTATTACAAATCCAGGCGGAAACTCCCCATTATGGCCTCGATGATGCCAGATTATTAGACGATTGTAACAACCAGTGTACACACATTAAATTCAATATGGCATCCCTCCCTCGGTGTCAGTCTCCAGCTCTAGCACACCCCTTCACTTAAAATTTCTCAAAGGATCAAATCAACATCACATTTTATTACACTATTATATTATTCAAATTTACACATGCCGAATTTAGGAAAGTCCAAAATTTTCCACAACCCTAGTGGGTGTCTTCCTTTGCAGATGACACCCGAATCTGCATGACAGTGTCTTCCATTGCAGACACTGCAAAGCTCCAGGTGGACATCAACCAAATCTTTCAGTGGGCTGCAGAAAACAATATGAAGTTCAACGATGAGAAATTTCAATTACTCAGATATGGTAAACATGAGGAAATTAAATCTTCATCAGAGTACAAAACAAATTCTGGCCACAAAATAGAGCGAAACACCAACGTCAAAGACCTGGGAGTGATCATGTCGGAGGATCCCACCTTCAAGGACCATAACATTGTATCAATCGCATCTGCTAGAAAAATGACAGGATGGATAATGAGAACCTTCAAAACTAGGGAGGCCAAGCCCATGATGACACTCTTCAGGTCACTTGTTCTATCTAGGCTGGAATATTGCTGCACACTAACAGCACCTTTCAAGGCAGGTGAAATTGCCGACCTAGAAAATGTACAGAGAACTTTCACGGCGCGCATAACGGAGATAAAACACCTCAATTATTGGGAGCGCTTGAGGTTCCTAAACCTGTATTCCCTGGAATGCAGGAGGGAGAGATACATGATTATATACACCTGGAAAATCCTAGAGGGACTAGTACCGAACTTGCACACGAAAATCACTCACTACGAAAGCAAACGACTTGGCAGACGATGCACCATCCCCCCAATGAAAAGCAGGGGTGTCACTAGCACGTTAAGAGACCATACAATAAGTGTCAGGGGCCCGAGACTGTTCAACTGCCTCCCAGCACACATAAGGGGGATTACCAACAGACCCCTGCCAGTCTCCAAGCTGGCACTGGACAGGCACCTAAAGTCAGTTCCGGATCAGCCGGGCTGTGGCTCGTACGTTGGTTTGCGTGCAGCCAGCAGCAACAGCCTGGTTGATCAGGCTCTGATCCACCAGGAGGCCTGGTCACAGACCGGGCCGCGGGGGCGTTGACCCCCGGAACTCTCTCCAGGTATCCAGGTATAATAATAATAATAATAATGATAATAATAATAATAATGTAAGTTTATAATTATAGTATGTTATTACATCACATATATGATGAATTGTTGACTGCTGTGAGTAATTTCTCATAGAGATTTAAGAGTGGACCCCTATAATGCAGACGTTATTTGGTTTGCTAAGGCCTTATACACATGTATAGTATAAGGTGGCTCGTGGTCTGGTAGGCAAACACTGGACGTGTTTCCTTACACTTATTGTTCATATTCACCCATCAGTAAAATGGTTACCAGGGTGTTAGTCGACTGGTGTGGGTCGCATCCTGGGACAAAACTGACCTAATTTGCTCGAAATGCTCTGCATAAGAAAGGGTTTTCTGTACAGTAGCATGGTGTGGCAGATGTACCTGATGTGCCTGGTGTGACAGATGTGCTTATTGTAGCAAATGTGCCTGGTGTGGCAGATGTACCTGGTGTGGCAGATGTGCCTGGTGTGACAGATGTGTCTGGTGTGACAGATGTGGCAGGTGTCCCTTGTGGCAGATGTGCCTGGTGTGGCAGATGTGCCTGGTGTGGCAGATGTGCCTGGTGTGACAGATGTGGCAGGTGTGCTTGGTGTGGCAGATATGCCTGGTGTGGCAGCTATGCTGGTGTGGCAGATGTGCCTGGTGTGGTAGATATACCTGATGTGGCAGATGTGCCTTGTGTGACAGATGTGCCTTTTGTAGCAGATGTGCCTGGTGCGGCAGATGTACCTGGTGTGGCAGATGTGGCAGATATGCCTGGTGTGGCAGGTATGCCTGGTGTGGCAGATGTGCCTGGTGTGGCAGTTGTGCCTGGTGTGGCAGCTGTGCTGGTGTGGCATGTGTCTGGTGTGGCAGATGTACCTGATGTGGCAGATGTTCCTGGTGTGGCAGATGTGCCTGTTGTGGCAGAGATGTCTGGTGCAGCAGATGTACCTGGTGTGGCATATGCGCCTGGTGTGGCAGATGTGCATGGTGTGGCAGATGTGCCTGGTGTGATAGATGTGCCTTGTGTAACAGATGTGTCTGGTGTGACAGGTGTGACTTACATCTCTGTCTATGTCAGAAATGAGGATGAGGAATAGAATGGGAGCAAGTACTGTGCCCTGTTGAGCAGAGTTTTTTACCGTGGCTGCCTGGGATTTTACTCTGTTTACTCTTACTTTTTGTGTTCTGTTTGTCAGGTACGTTATAGATCCATCCAACAACTTTTCCTGTTATTCCTTTATCACGCATTTTGTGTCCTATTATACCATGGTCACAGTTGTCGAAAGCGTTACCAAAGTCTGTGTATACTACATCTGTACGTATTTTGTTTATCCTCCACAGCATCCAGGACCTTGTCATAGTAGTCCAGTAGCTGAGACAAGCAGGAGCGACCTGCTCTAAATCCGTGTTGTCCTGGGCTGTGTAATTGATGGGTATCTAGGTGGTTGGCGATCTTGCTTCTTAGAACCCTCTCAAAGATTTTTATGATTTGGGATGTTAGTGCTCTCGGTCTGTAGTTCTTTGCAATTGCTTTACTGCCACCTTTGTGGAGTGGGGCTGTCTGTTCTTTTTAGTGTGTGTAGGATTACCCTTGTGTCCATGCTCCCTCTCCATAAAATGCTGAAGGCACACGATAGGGGCTTCTTGCAGTTCTTGATGAACATGGAGTTCCATGAGTCTGGGCCTGGGGCAGAGTGCATGGGCATGTCTTTTATTGCCTCTTTAAAGTCTTGTGGGGTTAGGATAATATCCAAGATTTTTGGGATGTCCAAATTTTGGGCTTCGTTCATAAAGAATTCATTTGTATTGTCGACCCTTAGTCTGGGCAGTGGCTTGCTGAACACTGAGTCATATTGGGACTTTAATATCTCACTCATTTCTTGGCTGTCATCTGTGTATGTTCCCATCCCGCCTAAGCAGGGGCCCAGTACTGGTTGTTGATTTTCCCTTAGATTTGGCATAAGAGAAGAAGTATTTTGGGTTTTTTCAATTTTCTTTATGGCTTTTAGTTCTTCCTGTGATTCTTGTCTCCTGTAAGATTCCTTCAGCCTAAGTTCGATATTTGCAATTTCATTGACTAGTGCCTCCCTTCGCATTTCCGAGATATTGGTCCCACTCAACAGCTCTGTGACTCTTCGCCTTTTTCTGTATAAGGAGCGTCTCTCTCTTTCTAGTTTACATCTTCTCTTTCTTTTTCTTAATGGAATGTGTCTTGAGCAGATCTCAAGAACCACGGAATTAATTTTTTCAAGGCAAATGTTTGAATCCGTGTTGTTTAGGATATCTTCCCAGCTTGTTTCATTTAGGACATGGTTTACTTGATCCCATTGTATGTTTTTGTTATTGAAATTGAATTTCGTGAAGAGACCTTCATGACTGCTCACATTTTGCTGCTCGGAGGCCCTGTGCATACATGTCTGTACTTCTGTTATGTTGTGATCTGAGTGTATTGTCTTTAATACAGTTACATTACGTATCAGATCGTCATTGTTAGTGAAGATGAGGTCCAGTGTATTTTCTACTCTTGTAGGCTCTACTATTTGCTGGTTTAAGGTGAATTTGGTGCAGAGATTTAATAGTTCGTGGGTGTGTGAATTTTCATCTGAACTGCCTCCTGGGGGATCTCTGCTAAAACACTGTTTACTTTACTCCTCCATTGTAGGTGTCTCAAGTTGAAATCTTCTAGTAATAAAATGTTTCTGGCAGGAGTTGGGAGATTTTCCAGACAGTGGTCGATTTTCACAAGCTGCTCCTGGAATTATTGGGAAGTTGCATCTAGAAGCTCGTATACTACCACGATGACAAGGTTTTGGTTTTCAGTCTTTACCGCCAAAACCTCATCTACATCATTTGAGGTGTTCGGTAGTTCTGGGCAAATGAGCGATTCTGTGACGTACAGACCAACCCCCCCCCCCCCCCCCTTGTTGCCTGTTTAGTCTGTCGCATCGGAATAGGTTATAACCTGGGATCCATATTTCGTTGTCATAATGATCCTTTATGTGGGTTTCTGTTAAAGATGCAAACATTGCATTTGACTCCGTGAGCAGTCCCTTGATGTAAGGATTTTTTTTTTTTGACGGCTTTAGACCCTATATGTTTGCAAAGACAAATGTTATATTGGTGGAATTTAGGGGGTTTATTCGCTGGCTCTAATATCTGTTGTCCTGGAGTAGAGGCCAGTGTTCATGCCTCTGCTCCAGAAGTGTTTTCAGTTGGTGTAGGATTATTGTCATTTCTTGCCAGTCTTTTTTTCGTCCTAGCCCTAAATAACTTCTGTCCCTGGGGAGGTTATGGCTCCTCTCTTTTGTTTCCCATAGTCTGGCTGGTCTGTGTCTTCTAGTCCCCTTTAGATGTGCCTGGCAGTATGCGTTGTAGCATTTTCTTTCATGGATTGATGAGTGACACATTTCTGGGTGGAATAAGTTACAGGAGGGGAAGTTGCACTCTCCTGTTGTCATGTGGGTGCGGTGTTTTTTGGGATGGTCAAAGGTGCATGTCTCACCAGTTTTACCAGATATACCATGCCTGCAGATACCCAAGGCATAGTATTTACATATATTATAATTCTGTTTCCTAGGATTTATTGTAGCTGCGTTTGCTGGTGGTTCATTTATTTTTCCTGTTTCCTCCCTATTTTTCGCCCCTGTATGTACATAAGTGCTCCCAACAGGTTTCGCTGGTAGTGTGTCGACACTGTTCCCTGAGGCATCATCCCCTTTTGGTCCATCTCCAGCTGTATCTCTATTTTGAATCTCTGTGGACTGAATAGCATTGTCTTAACTGCCCTTCAGGACAACACTAGTAACCTCACGAGCACTGTCTTCCAGGACATCATTAGAACCCTCTGGGGCACTTTCCTCGAGGACAGCACTAGCATCCTCAGCAGCACTGTCCTCCAGGACTACACTAGCACCCTCAGCACTGCCCTCCAGGACTACACTAGCACCCTCAGCACTATCCTCCAGAACAGCACTAGCACCCTCAGGTGCACTGTCCAAGACAGCCCCGTCCCTACCACCCATCTTATTTTCCCAGCTGTCATACCATGCTGACATGTCTTTCAAGAAGGATGTTTTATTGGTGTTCTTGTCTTTTAATATAGATGTCATTTCCTCATACAGGTGTATCTCGTTTGGGCAGACCCAAAAACATCTCTCTGAGTTTATGTCAAGTGTGGTCACTGGTTTAAAATCCTTGCATATGCTATGGGACCGTTTACCACAGAGATTGCAAGCAATCCAGGCATGTTTTCGTCCCTTACCCTTTCTGCAGACTACACAGATCTTCATGGTGGTGGTCATCTTACAACACCTGACAACTTTCCTAGCTAGCTAGTCTATAATTCCTGGTGTGACAGATGTGCCTGGTGTGACAGGTGTGCCTGGTGTGACAGGTGTGCCTGGTGCAGCAGATGTGCTTGGTGTGACAGGTGTGCCTGGAGTGACAGGTGTGCCTGGTGTGACAGGTGTGCCTGGTGTGACAGGTGTGCCTGGTGTGACAGGTGTGCTTGGTGTGACAGATGTGTCTGGTGTGACAGGTGTGACAGATGTGCCTGGTGTGACATATGTGCCCGTTGTGACAGTGTACCTGGTGTGACAGATGTGCCTGGTGTGACAGATGTGCCTGGTGTGACAGATGTGCCTGGTGTGACACATGTGTCTGGTGTGACAGGTGTGCCTGGTGTGACAGGTGTGCCTGGCATGACAGATGTGCCTGGTGTGACAGGTGTGCCTGGTGTGGCAGGTGTAATAGCAATGGGATATACAAAGATCATTAGCAAGTCATCACAGTGACTCTTGTGGTACTCTTAATTAAATACTCGAACACACAGTGTTACACCACCACACTGTAACATCAATACACCACACACTGTACTCAATACACACCACACACTGTAACATCAATACACACCACACACTTAACATCATCACACACCGCACACCTGTAACATCAACTACACACCACACACTGTAACATCAATACACACCACACACTGTAACATCAATACACACCACACACTGTAACATCAATACACACCACACACTGTAACATCAATACACACCACACACTGTAACATCAATACACACCACACACTGTAACATAAAATACACACCACACACTGTACATCAATACAACCCAAAACTGTAAAATCAATACACACCACACCCTGTACATCATACACCCCACACACTGAAACATCAATACACACCACACACTGAACATCAAAAACACCCCACACACACTGTAACATCATACACACAAAACACACTGTAACATCAATACAAAACCACAACACAAAAACTGCACAATACACCCCCACACACGTAACATCAATACACACCACACCTGTAACATCATACCACCACACACTGTAACCATACACACCACACACTGTAATCAATACACCCACACACGTCATCAACCACCCAAAACCCGTAACCACCACCACACACTGTAACACAAACCCCACACATGTACATCCCACCACACACTGTAACATCATCACACCACACACGTAACATCAATACCACCACACACTGTAACATAAATACACACCACACACTGCAACATCAATACACACACACACTGTAACATCAATAACACCACACCTGAAACATCAATACACACCACACCACGTAACATCAATACACCCCACACATTTGAAACATCAATACAACAACACACTGTAACTCAATACACACCACACACTGTAAAAATCAATACACACCACACACTGAAACATCAATACCCCACCACACACTGTAAAACAATCCCCACCACACCTGTAACATCAATCACACCACACACTGTAACATAATACAACCACACACTGCAACTCAATACACACCAAACACTGTAACATAAATACACACCACACACTGTAACATCAATACCCCACCACACACTGTAACATCAATCACACGACAACTGTAAATAAATACACACCACACACTGAACATCAATACACACCACACGTAGCATCTACACCCCCACACACTGTAACATAGTCCACCACACACTGTAACATCATACACACCACACCACTGTAAATCAGTCCACACCACACACTGTAACACAATCAAACCACACACTGTAACATCAGTACACACCACACACTGTAGCATCAATACACCCCACACACTGTAGCATCATACACACACACACTGTAACATCAATAAAAACCACACATGTAACATAATACAAACCACACACTGAAACATCAGTACACCCACACACTGTAGCATCAATCACACAACACACTTTTAGCATCAATAAACCACACACTGTAGCATCAATACACACCACACACTGTAAACATTAATACACACCAACACTAACTCAATACAAAACCACACACTGTAACATCAGTACACACAACACTGTAACATCAATAAAACCCCAAACACACTGTAGCATCAATACACACCACACACTGTAACATCAATACACACCACACACTTAACATCAATACACCCACCCACTGTAACATCAAACACCCCACACACTGTAGATCAATAACACCCCCAACACTGTAACATCAATACACACCCACACACTGTAAATCAATACACACCACACCACACTGAAACATCAATACACACCACACACTGTAACATCATACCCCCCCCACCACTGTAACATCCCCAACACACTGTAACACCACACACGCACTGTAACATCACCAAACACTGTAACATCCCCCACACATTGTAAACCACCACACACTGTAAACACCCCCAAACCTTGTAACATCACCACAACATGTAACACCACCACACACTGTAACACACACAACTTAACATCACACACTGTAACACCACCACACACTGTAACGTCACCACACACTGTAACATCCCCACACACTATCACCACCTGAACATCACCACACACTGTAACATCACCACACACTGTAACATCACCACATACTGTAACATACCACACACTGAAAACATCGTAAACACACTGTAACATCACCACACATTTAAAACATCCCACACATTTGTAACACCCCCCAAACTGTAACATCATCCCAGACTGTAACACCACTACACACTCTAATATCACCACACACTGTAACATCACCACACACTATAACATCACCAACACGAACATCGCCACACACTGCAACATCGCCCACACATACATCGCACACACTGTACACCCACCACACACGTAACTCAACACACTGTAACATCACCACACACTGTAATATCACCACACACTGTAACATCACCACACACTGTAACATCGCCACACACAGTAACATCGCCACACACTGTAACATTACCACACACTGTAACATCACCACACACTGTAACATCGTCACACACTGAGCATAAGAACCACTAACATCCACACACTGTAAAATCATTACACACTCACCACACTGTAACATCGCCACACACTGTAGCACCCACCATTAACATGACCACACACTGTAACATCACCACACACTGTAACATCGTCACACACTGTAGCATCAGAACACACTGTAGCATCACCACACACTGTAAAATCATTACACACATCCCACACACTGTAAAATCATTAACACATCACCACACACTGTTAAAATCGCACACACTGTTAACATGCCACACACTGTAGAAATCACCACCCCACTGTACATGACCACACACATAAAAATCACCACACACAGTAACATCACACACACTGTAAAACCACCACACCTGTAACATCACCACACGCTGTAACATCCCAAACCATGTAACACCACACACGGAAATCACACAACTGTACACCACCACAACGTAACATCATCCCAGACTGCTAACACCACTACATAACATCACCACACATTTGTAACATCACCACACACTATAACATCACCACACACACTGTAACATCATCCCAGACTGTAACACCACTACACAAACATCTCCACACATGTAACATCGCCCCCACACGCAACATCACCACACACTGAAAACATCACCCACACTGTAGCATCACCACACACTGTAACATCACCACACACTGTAAATCATTACACACATCACCAACATTGTTACATCGCCACACCTGTAACATCCCCCAAACACTATCACTACACATAGTAACATCACCACACACTGTAACATCACCACACACTGTAGCATCACCACACACTGTAGCATCACGACACACACTAACATCACCACACACAGTAACATCAACACACACTGTAACATCACCACACACAGAAAACATCACAACACACAGTAACATCACCACACACAGTAACATCACCACACACACAGTAACATCACCACACACATGTAACATCACCACACACAGTAACATCACGACACACAGTAACATCACCACACACAGTAACATTCCACACACTGTAACACTCACCACACACTGTAACATCACCACACACTGTAACATCACACTGTACACCACACATTGACATCACCACACACTGTAACATCACTACACACAGTAACATCACCACACCACAGTAACATCACCACACACAGTAACATCCCCAAAACACTAATATCACCACCGTAACATCACCACACAAGTAACTCACCACACACTGTAACATCACCAACACGTAAAAACCACACACAGTAACATCACCACACACTGTAACATCACCACACACAGTAACATCACCACACACGTAACATCATACACACAGTAACATCACCACACACAGTACATCACCACACACTGTAACATCACCACACACTTAACTCACTACGCTCTGTAACTCACTACACTCTGTAACATCCCCACCACAGTAAAAATCACCACACACTGTAACATCACCACACACTGTAACATCACCACACACAGTAACATCACCACACTCAGTAACCCCCAAAACAGTAACATCACCACACCAGTAACATCACCACACACTGTAACATCATCACATACTGTAACATCACCACACACTGTAACATCACCACACAGAGTAACATCACCACACAGAGTAAACATCACCACACACTGTAACATCACCACACACTGAAACATCACCAACACTGTAGCTCACCACACACTGTAACATCACCACACACTGTAACGTCACAACTGAACTCACCACACACACTGTACACCCACCACACACTGTAACATCACCACACACTGTAACATCACCACACACTGTGACTCCCCAAACACTGCAACATCCCCAACACTAACATCACCACACACAGAAAACATCACCACAACTGAAAACATCACACTGAAACCACACACTGTGACATCACCACACACTGTAAACATCACCACCACTGTAACTTCACCACACCCTGTAACATACACACTGTAACTCACCCACACTGTGCATCACCCACACTGTAACATCACCACACACTGTAACTCACCACACACTGTAAAAAGCACCACGTGACATCACCACACACGTAACATCACCACACACTGTGACATCACCACACAACTGAACATCACCACACACTGTAACATCACCACACACGAAAACATCACCACACACTGTAAACTCACCAAAACCTGTAACATCAAAACACACTGTAACATCACCACACATTGTAAAGCACCACGCACTGTAACATCCCCAAACACGTAACATCCCCCACACATTGTAACACACCACACACTGTAACATCACCACACATTGAAAACATCACCCCCACACTGAAACCCACCACCACACACTGTAAACACCACCACACACTGTAACATCACCACACACTGTATCACCCACACTGTAAATCACCCCACTGTAACATCATAAACTGTAACATCACCACAAAACTGTAACATCCCCCACACACTGTAACATCACCACACACTGTAACATCACCACACACGAACTCATCCCAGACTTTAACACCACTACACACTCTAATATCACCACACACTGTAACATCACCACACACTATAACATCACCACACACTGTAACATCACCACACACTGTAACATCACCACACACTGTAACATCGCCACACACGTAACACGCCACACACTGTAACATCACCCCCACACTGTAACATCCACACGCACTGTAACATCGTCACCACTGTGATAAGAACAACGTAACATCACCACACACGTAAATCATTAACACTCACCAAACACTGAAAACATCGCCACACATGTAGATCACCACACACTGTAACATGACCACACACTGTAACATCACCACACACTGTAACATCGTCACACACTGTAGCATCAGAACACACTGTAGCATCACCACACACTGTAAAATCATTACACACATCACCACACACTGTTACATCGCTACACACTGTTACATCGCCACACACTGTAGCATCACCACACACTGTAACATGACCACACACACTAACATCACCACACACAGTAACATCACCACACACTGTAAAACCACCACACACTGTAACATCACCACACGCTGTAACATCACCACACATTGTAACACCACACACGGTAACATCAATACACACTGTAACACCACCACACACTGTAACATCATCCCAGACTGTAACACCACTACACTAACATCACCACACACTGTAACATCACCACACACTATAACATCACCACACACTCTAACATCTCCACACATTGTAACATCGCCATACACTGCAACATCACCACACACTGTATCATCCACACTGTAGCATCCCCAAACCTGTAACATCACCACACACTGTAAAATCATTACACACATCACCACACATTGTTACATCGCCACGCACTGTAACATCACCACACACTTATATCACTACACACAGTAACATCACCACACACTGTAACATCACCACACACTGAAAGCATCACCACACACTAACATCACCACACACACTAACATCACCACACACAGTAACATCAACACACACTGTAACATCACCACACACAGTAACATCACCACACACAGTAACATCACCACACACAGTAACACCACCACACACAGTAACATCACCACACACTGTAACATCACACACAGTAACATCACCACACACAGTAACATCCCCACACACAGTAACATCACCACACACTTAACATAGCACACGGGCGTCACACACGCTGTAACATCACACTTGTAACATCACCACACACAGTGACATCACCACACCTGTAACATCACAAACACAGTACATCCCACACACAGTAACATTACCACACCGTAACATCACCACACACTGTAACATCCCACACACAGTAACATCACCACACACATTAACATCACCACACACTGTAACATCACCACACACAGTAACATCACCACACACTGTAACATCACACACAGTATCATCACCACACACAGTAACCATCACAACACACAGTAACATCACCACACACAGTAACATCACCACACACTGTAACATCACCACACAGTGTAAACATCACTACACTCTGAACATCATCACTCTGAAACATCACACACAGTACATCACCACACACTGTAACATCACCACACACGTAACATCACCACACACTGTAACATCACCACAACAGTACATAAACACACGCAACATCCCCACACACTGTAACATCACACACTGTAACACACCACACACTGTAACATCACCACACACAGTAACATCACCACACACAGTAACATCACCACCAGATAACATCCCAAACACCTGTAACATCACCAAAACACTGAAACATCACCACACCTGTACTCACCACACACTGTAACATCACCACACACTGTAACGTCACCACACACTGTAACATCACACACTGTGACATCACCACACACTGTAACATCACACACTGTAACATCACCACACACTGTGACATCACCACACACTGCAACATCACACACTGTAACATCACCACACACAGTAACATCACCACACACTGTAACATCACCACACACTGTAACATCACCACACACTGTGACATCACCACACACTGTAACATCACCACACACTGTAACTTCACCACACACTGTAACATCACACACTGTAACATCACCACACACTGTAGCATCACCACTCACTGTAACATCACCACACACTGTAACGTCACCACACACTGTAACATCACCACACACTGTGACATCACCACACATTGTAACATCACCACACACTGTAACATCACCACACACTGTGACATCACCACACACTGCAACATCACCACACACTGTAACATCACCACACACAGTAACATCACCACACACTGTAACATACACACACGTAACATCACCACTACTGTAAATCACCACACACTGTAACATCAAAACTGTAACATCACCACACACTGAAACGCACCACCACTTATCCCCACCCACTGTAACACCCTCACACAGTAACATCCCCACACACTGTAAAAATCACCACACACTATAACATCACCACACACTGTAACACACCACACACTGTAACATCACCACACACTGTAACATTACCACACACTGTAACATCACCACACACTGTAACATCACCACACACTGTAACTTACCACCACACTGTAAAAACACCACACACTGTAACATACCACACACTGTAACATCCACCACACACTGAAACACACCACCACTGTAACATCACCACACACTGTAACTTTACCACACACTGTAACATCACCACAAACTGTAACACCACACACAGTAACATCACCACACAGTGTAACATCACCACACACTGTAACATCACCACACAGTGTAACATCACACACAGTAACATCACCACACACTGTAACATCCCCAAAACACTGTAACATCACAAACCACTGTAACATCACCCACACACTGTAACATCACAACACAGTAACATCACCACACACTGAAAACATCACCACACACTGTAACATCACCACACACTGTAACATACACACTGTGCATCACACACCTGTAACATCACCACACACTGTAACATCACCACACACGTAACATCACCACACACTGTAACATAACAACACCTTAGCATCACCCACACTGTAACATCCCCACACATAAAAACACCACACATGAAACATCAACACTTACATCACACACACAGTAACATCACCACACACTGTAACACCACCACACACAGTAACATCAACACACACGTAAATCACCACCCCTGTAACATCACCACACACGTAACATCACCACACACTGTAACATCACCACACTGTAAACACCACCACACACTGTAACATTACCACACACTGTAAAACACACAACTGTAACACCCCCCACACACTGTAACATCACCACACAGTGTAACATCACCACACACTGTAAACATACCACACAGTGTAACATCACACACAGTAACATCACCACACACTGTAAACATCACCACACTGTAACATCATCACACACTGTAACATCCCCCACACACTGTAACATCACCACACACTGTAACATCACCACACACTGTAGCATCACGACACTCTGTAACATCACCACACACTGTAACATCACACACTGTAACATCACCACACACAGTAACATCACCACACACTGAAACACCACCACACACAGTAACATCACCCCCACACTGTAACATCACCACGTAACATCACCACACACTGTAACATCACAACACACCAGTAACATCACCACACACTGTAACATCACCACACACTGTAACATTACCACACACTGTAACATCACCACACACTGTAACATCACCACACACAGTAACATCACCACACACTGTAACACCACCACACACAGTAACATCACCACACCTTTTAAACATCACCACACACTGTAACATTACCACACACTGTAACATCACCACAAAAGTAACATCACCACACACTGTAACATCACCACACACTGTATCACCACACACTGTAAACATCACAACACAAAAGTAAATCACCACACACTGTAACATCACCACACACTGTAACATTACCACACACTGTAACATCACCACACACTGTAACATCACCACACACTGTAACATCACCACACACTGTAACATCACAACACACAGTAACATCACCACACACTGTAACATCACCACACACTGTAACATTACCACACACTGTAACATCACCACAAACTGTAACACCACCACACACTGTAACATCACCACACAGTGTAACATCACCACACACTGTAACATCACCACACAGTGTAACATCACACACAGTAACATCACCACACACTGTAACATCACCACACTGTAACATCATCACACACTAACATCACCACACACTGTAACATAACACACAGTAACATCACCACACACTGTAACATCACCACACACTGTAACATCACCACACACTGTAACATCACCACACACTGTAACATCACCACACACTGTAACATCACCACACACTGTAACATCACACACTGTAACATCACCACACACAGTAACTCACCCCACACTGTAACACCACCACACACAGTAACATCACCACACACGTAACATCACCACACACTGTAACATCACCACCACTGTAACATCACAAACACACAGTATACATCACCACACACTGTAACATCACCACACACTGTAACATTACCACACACTGTAACATCACCACACACTGTAACATCACCACACACAGTAACATCCCCACACACTTTTAACACCACCACACACAGAAACATCACCACACACTGTAACATCACCACCACTGTAACATTTACCACACACTGAAACATCACCCACACAGTAACATCACCACACACTGTAACATCACCACACACTGTAACATCACCACACACTGTAACATCACAACACACAGTAACATCACCACACACTGTAACATCACCACACACTGTAACATTACCACACACTGTAACATCACCACACACTGTAACATCACCACACACAGTAACATCACCACACACTGTAACACCACCACACACAGTAACATCACCACACACTGTAACATCACCACACACTGTAACATTACCACACACTGTAACATCACCACACACAGTAACATCACCACACACTGTAACATCACCACACACTTGTAAAAATTTACCACACACTGTAACATCACAACACACAGTAACATCACCACACACTGTAACATCACCACACACTGTAACATTACCACACACGGGTAAACATCACCACACACACAGTAACATCACCACACACAGTAACATCACCCACACACAGTACATCACCACACACAGTAACATCACCACACACTGTAACATCACCACACAGTGTAACATCACACACAGTAACATCACCACACAACCTCCGCCGTTACCTTGCACTCTCCTTTATTCATCATATAACGTGTGTTTTTTACACCAACGCCAACAATAAGAGTAATTTAGAGATAATGAACGCAGCCGGTTAAAAAAATCTCATTACACAGGAATGTTTATAATTATTTTTAACATCAACACAGCTAAATATGAAACTTTGTTGTGTTGAAGAATAACTTAGTTATGTTCGCTACTGTAAAGTTGTCTTTATTATTTGTTATATTCACGGAACGTTCTCTACTCGGGCAGTGGGTGGTAAAAAAATCAGATTTAATCCAAGGAAGGGGAAAATAACTCCAATTACTTGGATCAAGAGGCAAGAGCTCTGCCAGTGTCTAGGCACTCCACACCACCTTCACTCTTAAGTCTTAGTTTTCAGTCACTTAAAGCTAATAATATTATCTTTATTTCTACAAGTGCATGTACAAGGTATACAGTCCTAGCTGACATCAATGACATACTACTGTGTAGAAAGCCACTTGTTATGCTGAGTATTTAGGGCAAATTAAGTCAGTTTTGTCTCAGGATGCGACCCACACCAGTCGACTAACACCCAGGTACCCATATTACTGATGGGTGAACATGGACAGCAGGTGTCTTATGGAAACACGTACTAATGTTTTCCAGCAGTACCGGAGATTCGAACTCCGGAGCCCAGTGTGAGCTGAGTGTGCTAGCGATCGAGCTGCGAGGATTTTGTTGCTTGTAATAATTGTTGTAGAGGTCTGAGCAAAGCTCAGAACTCTACAACACAATTGTCCTCAAACATTTGTTAAGTTATACCAGGCTGACTGAGACAAGTGCAACCATAATAGATAGACCACATATGGACCAATATACTAGCCCCCCTTAAATCAGGGATAATCACAGACAGCACTACAGACCACTACCCAACCTTCCTCTTAACAAACATTAGTAAGCCACCACTCGAATACAACAAAGTTTCATTTAGACTCCATGACGAGGCCTCAATAAGGAATTTCACAGCAGACCTAGAGACTGTTGACTGGCCTACAGAATTCTCCAAGGCCAATGGTATTGACGATTGGACAGACATTTTTCTTAACAAAATACCTAGACTATACAACAAACATTGTCCTATAAAAACGAAACAGATCACGAATAAACGGCTTGGTTTCCCATGGCTAACCAGCAGCATTCTGAAATCCACTGATAAGAAACACCAATATGAAAAGCCAAAATAAAACGGGCTTAATAACAAATATATTTTTTAAACAATATTCAACAGTTCTCACCAAATTAATAAAGAAAGCCAATAACCGTACTACTCCCGCAGATTCACTAACACAAGACGAGATATAAAAAAGACCTGGAAAACACTTTCCCAGATTCTGGGGACCCACAAACTGAAAAAAAACAAGAATATTGTTCTAACTAAACCTCTGAAACACCACTGCATCCCACTGATACAGCTAACAAGATAAACGACTTCTTCCCCAAACATAGGATCTAATCTCGCCCGTAAAATCCCACGCACCAATGCCCATGCTGGGACTACCCCAGATGGGAATTTCCCAAATTCCTTCTATCTTGTACCAACTGACCCACGGAAGTCACCGCGATCATAAAGTCACTTAAAAATAACTCGGGGAATCTGTCTCACGTCCCACCATTATTGTACAAAACGAGCGGGCCCATATCCTTTCGCATGCATTAAAATTACTTTTTAACAAAGGCCCCTAGAAACTAGCACTTTCCCGACACTACTCAAGACAGCAAGGGTTACACCAATACATGAAGGGGGGTGACCCTAAAGGCGTAAACAACTATAGGCCCCCCTATCAAACTTACCATTGCTATCAAAACCTTCGAGAAACTCGTGCACAGGAGACTGTATTCATTTATAACGTCACAAAACATACTCAACCCCTGCCCAATTGGATTCAGGAAAAATAAAAGCACTAATGATGCAATTTAAAAAAAATACTAGACCTGCTTTACACAGCATTGGAAAATAAGGAATATCCACTAGGGAATTTTTATTGACCTAAGAAAAGCGTTTGACACAGTAGACCACGGCATCCTACTCCACAAACTTGACCACTATGGTATAAGAGGCCATGCGCTTGCATATTTTAAATCCTACCTTTCTAATAGGTATCAGTATGTCACCATTAAAGACACAGCCTCATCAATACGGCCACTTGATACTGGAGTTCCGCAGGGAAGTGTCCTTGGTCCCCTGCTCTTCTTCATTTACATCAATGACTTTCCAAACATATCCCCACACCTGAAACCCATTCTCTTTGCTGATGACACGACTTATGTCATCTCCCATCCTAATCTTGCCACCCTCAACACCATTGTTAACGAGGAGCTGCTCAAAATATCGACTTGGATGACAGCCAATAAACTTACACTTAACACTGGCAAAACCTACTATATTATGTTTGGAAGCAGAGCAGGTGTTGCGCAACTTAGCATTAAGATCGACAACACTCTAATTGCCAGACATAATGAGGGCAAATTCCTTGGCCTATACCTCGACAACAACCTAAATTTCAGCACTCATATCCAACACATAACAAAAAAGTATCCAAAACGGTGGGGATCCTCTCCAAGATAAAGATACTAAAGTGCCGCAAACTGCCCCTTTTCACACTATACCATTCACTTATTTATCCAAAACCTCACCTATGCTATTTGTGCTTGGGGTTCAACTGCAGCAACACACCTAAAGCCAATAATAACCCAACAAAAAGCTGCAGTAAGAATAATCACTAAATCCCGTCCCTGGCAACACACCCCCCCACTCTTCATAGATCTAAACTTACTCACTGTTCAGAACATCCACACTTACTACTATGCAATCTACATCTACAGGACCTTAAATTCCAATATTAACCTTGACTAAAACGCTTTCTTGATAGTTGTGACAGGATCCATAGGCATAACACCCAGACACAAACACTCTATGACATTCCCCGTGTTCGACTAAACCTTTACAAAAATTCAATGTATTTCAAACGACCTAAAATCTGGAACTCCCTACCCGAAAACCTAGAACTGCAGACACCCCTCATCACTTTCAAAACTACAGTTAGAAAACATCTTATTTCCCTGATCCACCCCGACAACTAACTACATGAAAAACCACCTGGTGGTTCACAATTACACTCACTCACCCACTGACTATAAACCCAGAAATACTAATCTTAATTTTTAAAATAATAAATCCTAACTAGTCATAAGTTTACCTATGATACTCCAATATAGACACTTTGTACTGTGCCAAAAAAAAAAACATTCACATTGCTAAACTCACAAATTATGGGTGTAGTCACTTAGCCTTAATACCATAATCTGTAAGGATTTAATGTTAAGAATTAATCTAAGTCTGCCCGAAATGCCTAGCCATGCTAGGTGTCCTAGTGGCCCCCTCTGTAATTAGTATTTTTAACATGTAAAACCACACAATACCCAAAACCTGTAAACCCCACATTGTAACCCTTATAGAGAATAAACTTGAATTGAATGAATTAAAGAAAGATCCTAGACTTCACCTTACGAAACAGAGAATGCAGGGATGCAGGGGCTGGGACCAAGAGAACATGTAGGCCAGGATGAATTACAGCAGTTGGATATGCTGAATGTTGAAGACAGAGTAAAACAACTGAAGCTAAATCATGTTTATAAAATTGCTCACGAACAGTGTCCAGAATATCTTGCTGTCAATTTTGTCAAGGTTGGGAACCAAAGCAATCATAGTACTAGGGGGAGAGAGCACAACTTTGTAGTACCCACAGTCAGTGGCCAGGCTTCAAACACCTTTTATTGTACAGCAATAAAGGAATGGAACAGACTACCCACAAATGTCAAGGCCAGTCATAGCTTGAACCAGTTCAAGAAGACTGCCAAAAAGTGTCTGATGAATGAAGCAACAGAAAGGGAGGGGAATGATTTTCTATTTTTTAGCTAAAATACGTGTAAATTTTACCTTATCCCTAGTAATGACCCTCGTATTGTAGATAGTCGTAATGACCCTCGGGTAGTAGATAGTCTTAATGACCCTCGTATTGTAGATAGTCTTAATGACCCTCGTGTAGTAGATAGTCTTTTTAGTATGATAATAAGATGTTATCTTCATTATAGAATAATAAGAAAATATTATAACCTTTATATTATAATAATAAGGTAAAAGGACCCCAATGGAAATAAGTCACTCTGTCTGACTTTTTTGGGTTATCCTGGTTCTCTACACATATGCTGCTATGTATGATAATTCTATGTAACTGTATTGTGTATACCTGAATAAATTTACTTACTTACTTACTTACTTAAGGAATCCACAGGTGCTCACTGACGCTACTGTCTACAATTCTACCATACCTAACATGACCCAGGCAGCAGCAACAACGGCTGCTCCTATATTTTTGCCATCCTCTGGGCCGATCCAAGCTCCAGTGATGGCCTAATTGCAAGTACTGCTGCAACAACATACAAGGAACTTATAGTAACAAGAAAACCGACGGTGACGACAACGAAATGGACTAAATATGATCAAAAGAGGACGACCGGTATTCAAATACCAGACGGACAACCAGATAAGCGACGTCTTCCATTACACTGAAGTAACTGACCTCCATGTCAACTGCACCAGTGTTCAATGGGAAGACAACATAGGAGAGGAAACTGACAGGTCTGTAGTGACAGTTTTTTCCCTCAGTGCCAAATGAGGGAAGGAAGTGAACATTTAAACATGGCTGACTGGTATTTAAACACCAGTGACACTACTGACAGTAGCTGACCATCATATCAACAATTTTTGAAAAGTTGTATGCTTATAGTTTAAGTTAGTCTAATATGTTTATTATGCACGCCATACCCATCCTGTGTGGGCGGTAGTCAAAAGATTACAGAGGTACATAATGGGTCCAGGGACTGGACCCCAAAGTTATGATAGCTGAACTAGTTACAAAGGTAATGAACTCCAGGTAGATCTGGTCACAATCATGGCAAGTTACAAAGGTAATGAATCAGCCTCACTCCTATACATGGTTACAGTCATGAACAAATTACAAAGTAATGAGCCTAAATGAGATTAGTTAATTCTTACATATTTTCATGTCCTGAATCCAAATATCACCTTGAAAAATGCTTATTGATTATAGGTTTCAAGATACGAGACATGTAATATATGATTATTTTATTATAACATACAATATGTGTATGTTTTAAACTCTAATCCGTACCTGTTCTCTGCCTTTTTGCTTGACGCTTATAGTGGAATGAAGAATCATCTCTTGCCAATGTCCAGCAATAGTCTGCAAGCATTCTTGTGCCCCATTTGCCGTGGTACCATTTTTCCATGGTTAAAATATTTTGGTGAAACCTTTCACCATGTTCGTCACTAACTGCCCCCACAGTTAGCTGGAAAAAAGTCTAAATGTGAGTCCAAAAAAGTGGATTTTAAGTGACATGTTACATTCCAAGTTCTTGTAAGCCTTGGTGAGGTTTTCCACCAATTCTTCATAGTTGCCTTCACTTGTGTTTCCGAGAAATCCCTCCGCCACTAACTTGAATGCTTCCCAAGCAACTTTCTCCTCCCCTTGAAGATGTGATTCAAAGGCACCATCTTTAAGAAACTCTCGAATCTGAAGACCATTGAAGACGACTTCTCCTATCTTAGCGTCGCTCAGTGAGGGGAATTTTGATATTAAATACTTGAATCCCTGACCAGATTTGTTTATAGCTTTTACAAACTTTTTCATGATCCTCAGTTTTATGTGTAGTGGTGGTAGCAAAATTTTGTTTGGTTCAATGAGAGGTGATGTTGAACATTTTTCATCCGATCCTCCAATGATTAACGAGGTGGCCTCACATGTATATCAGTAACTTGCTCAGTGAATATTTATTATAAGTTTAAAAAGTGTTTGGCTATAAAAATCACCTACCTTTCACCTCAAAATATAAACTTGTACAGCACAACCACCTTCTATGACTGCTGGAACAATAATGATGGTCAGTGAGACTGTGAGTATGGTAAGAAACACACTACCGCAACCCTGTTGGAACCTGTTGTGACACGTAGGCGTATATTGAGATAAACTAACAAACAATTTTAACCATAATATTCACTATCAGTGATGTAAAACTAGCTGGAAATTGCTACTTATTAATTGACTAACTGACTACATACTTTGTAACCGCTCTGAGAATTTTAATTAGTCATGCGTCATTACCACAGGCCTTAGTGATCATTTCATCATTTACTGAACCAGAAAATCACTAAGGAACAGATAGGCCTACACAGGACAATAAAAATGGGGCCCATCTAGAACTACAGTAAAGAAACTGGTAAATAAGCTACACACCTGTGACTGGACAGTGATAAAATTTGCACGGACGTAATGATGCCCGGGAAAAATTCAAAACAGTGTTGTGATGAATGGTTTTGAAACCGACAGTTGAAGAACTGACACACTTATGCAACATATGGGAACTTTATTGAAGAAACGTTTCGCCACACAGTGGTTTTAAATCAGTCTTGTACAAATCAGTAAGATATAAGGAGAGTAGGATTTTGAGGTAATCAGTCCTCACCTGGAGTCGATGTGTTCGGGCACAGGGCCATCATCACATCTGTCAGACACTGCTCATCATGGATCTTGATACAAAGAATTCTTAAACACCTGTCCAACCCTTTGGACGAAGACCTACTTAGATTTAGTGGATGGTACCACTATGACCTCGCCTCCTCCTGCTTCGCCTCACCTGACTACAGTATATAAGCCACTGCTACGGCCCTATGCTGTACATTCTACAAGATTGATGGACTGAACAAAATCGACTCCAGGCTGAGGGTTTGATTACCTCAAACTCCTCCTCTCCTTATACCTTCCTGCTTTGTATAGGACTGATGAAGCCACTGTGTGGCGAAACGTTTCTTCAATAAAGATTCCCATATGTTGCATAAGTGTCTCAATTCTTCAAAACAATGTTCACTACCATCCTTGATAATATTGCACCAGTTAAAGAGGTTAGGATTAAACGAAGAACTGAACCCTGGATGACTACTGAGATATTAGATAATATGAAATTCAGAGATCAGTTATTAAAAAAGATTTAAAACAAACAGACAGGATATTGCAGCACTAAATGAATTCCAAAGGTGAGGAACAGAGTGCAGAGACTTATAAAATGAGCAAAGGCAAAGCACTATTGCTCAAAAATTGAAGAGTGCAAGAATAACCCCAGAAAGCTCTGGCAACAACTATAACAGTTGGGGTATAGCCATAAACCCGTAGATAGGTCTAACATAGTACCGAATATCGATAACGTGGTATGCCACGAAACTACTAAAGTGGCAAATTGTTTTAATTCATACAACAACACTGTCGCATCAACACTAGTAAGTAAACTACCAGCTGCATCAAATACCTTTAACACGGGACTCTGATAAGTTTCAAACATACTATATCAAAAAAAGGGAAACCCCCAAAAACAGTTTGTCAACTAATAAGTGTTCTCATGAATTCGTACAAAAAGAACTAAGGCAGGTTAAACTCAGCTAAGAGCCCCGGGAACCCGGGTAACATCTCGTCTAAGTTCCTAAAAGATGGGGGCCCTCTGAATTCCCCAGTCCCCATTGATCACATAATAATTTTGTCCATCACCACTAATACCGTACCAGAGGGGTTCAAGGAGGCCAGAGTTACTCCTATCTTCAAGTAAAATAGTAGGTCTGATGTCAGCAACTATAGACCTGTTAGTACTCTCAGCGTAATATCCAAAATTCTAGAGAGGGGGGGGGGTGTACTGTAAAGTAGTTAAGTATCTTAATGACAACTTTCTTCACAGTTACCAATCAGGCTTTGGATCTTACTCAACCGATACCTCCCTAGTTAATCTGATTGATTACATGAGAACTGAAATGTCGAGGGAACCTCATAGGGACGGTAACCTTCGATACTGTCAACCACAATATATTATTTAAGAAACTTCAACCTATCGGCATAAGTTCGTAGATTGGTTTAAGTCCTACCTTAGCAAAAGGAAACAAATTGTCAAAATCAACAACACAGAATCAGAACCCCTGTCGATAGCATGTGGAGTTCCTCAAGGCAATATTCTGGGTCCCTTATTATTCCTGTTATGTATACTCTTTAAGATACCAGATATACTAAGCAAATTTCCTAAATTTGCTTGTAACAGATAAGTGAACTGTAGATATAAACCCATATGTACACCTGTTAACCCTTTTGGGGCCTAGTTCCTAGGCCTTTTGTGTATCCCTACGCTCTTGCGCTACCGTCCACAGGATGGATATGGGGTGCACAATAAACTAGCCACTTCGGTGGCAAAATCTAAAATCTAATCTTTCGCACGAAATATAAAGTGAAAAGGGTAAATAATTTTAATGTCCGGTGCAATGGCTAACATCCCATATCATAAAAATCTTTGAAAGGGTCCTAAGAAGCAAGATCACCACCCATCTAGAAACCCATCAGTTACACAACCCAGGGCAACATGGGTTTAGAACAGGTCGCTCCTGTCTGTCTCAACTATTGGATCACTACGACAAGGTTCTAAATGCACTAGAAGACAAAAAGAATGCAGATGTAATATATACAGACTTTGCAAAAGCCTTTGACAAGTGTGACCATGGCGTAATAGCGCACAAAATGCGCGCTAAAGGAATAACAAAGGGAAAAATCGGTCGATGGATCTAAAATTTCCTCACTAACAGAACACAGAGAGTAGTCGTCAACAGGTAAAGTCCGAGGCAGCTACGGTGAAAAGCTCTGTTCCACAAGCACAGTACTCGCTCCCATCTTGTTCCTCATCCTCATATCCGACATAGACAAGGATGTCAGCCCACAGCACCGTGTCTTCCTTTGCAGATGACACCCGAATCTGCATGACAGTGTCTTCCATTGCAGACACTGCAAGGGTCCACGGACATCAACCAAATCTTTCAGTGGGCTGCAGAAAACAATATGAAGTTCAACGATGAGAAATTTCAATTACTCAGATATGGTAAACATGAGGAAATTAAATCTTCATCAGAGTACAAAACAAATTCTGGTCACAAAATAGAGCGAAACACCAACGTCAAAGACCTGGGAGTGATCATGTCGGAGGATCTTCACCTTCAAGGACCATAACATTGTATCAATCGCATCTACTAGAAAAATGACAGGATGGATAATGAGAACCTTCAAAACTAGGGAGGCCAAGCCCATGATGACACTCTTCAGGTCACTTGTTCTATCTAGGCTGGAATATTGCTGCACACTAACAGCACCTTTCAAGGCAGGTGAAATTGCCGACCTAGAAAATGTACAGAGAACTTTCACAGGCGCGCATAACGGAGATAAAACACCTCAATTACTGGGAGCGCTTGAGGTTCCTAAACCTGTATTCCCTGGAACGCAGGAGGGAGAGATACATGATTATATACACCTGGAAAATCCTAGAGGGACTAGTACCGAACTTGCACACGAAAATCACTCACTACGAAAGCAAAAGACTTGGCAGACGATGCATCATCAAACCCAATGAAAAGCAGGGGTGTCACTAGCACGTTAAGAGACCATACAATAAGTGTCAGGGGCCCGAGACTGTTCAACTGCCTCCCAGCACACATAAGGGGGATTGCCAACAGACCCCTGGCAGTCTTCAAGCTGGCACTGGACAAGCACCTAAAGTCAGTTCCTGATCAGCCGGGCTGTGGCTCGTACGTTGGTTTGCGTGCAGCCAGCAGCAACAGCCTGGTTGATCAGGCTCTGATCCACCAGGAGGCCTGGTCACAGACCGGGCCGCGGGGGCGTTGACCCCCGGAACTCTCTCCAGGTAAACTCCAGGTAATGGGGAACCCATCACTTCAGTTTTCTCAGTAAAATATCTGGGAATCCCCTTTAACCCATGCATATCGGGAGAACTGATAAGGAACAGTGTAGTAAAGAAAGCGAATGCCAGACTGAAGTTCCTCTACAGACAAGCACAGTGTCTACCTACTGAGGCTCGCAGGATCTTATGTCTAGCTCTTATACAATGCCATACGGACTACACTTGCTCTTCATGGTACTCTGCCTTGACAAAAAAAAATGCTGAAAGATAGACTACAAATCACCCAGAACAAAATGGTAAGATTCATCCTGAACCTGGGTCCAAAAGAACATGTAGGCCAGGATGAATTACGTACAACAGTTGGATATGCTGAATGTTGAAGACAGAATAAAACAACTGAAGTTAAGTCAAGTTTATGAAATTGCTCAAAAACAGTGTTCAGAATATCTTGGTGCCAATTTTGTCAAGGTTGGAAACCAAAGCAATCATAGTACTAGGGGGAGAGAACACAACTTTGTAGTACCCACAGTCAGTGGCCAGGCTTCAAACACCTTTTATTGTGCAGCAATAAAGGGATTCAAAGTTTATTCTCTATAAAGATTACAATGTTGAATTTACAGAATTTGGTTGTTGTGTGGTTTACATGTAATTAAATAATGATTACAGAGTGTACCACTAGAACGCCTAGCATGGCTAGGCATTTCGGGCAGACTTAGTTTAATTCTTTGTTTTAAAATATTACAAATTATGAGGTAAGTTGGTATTATGGCTAAGTGACTAAATACTAGTTTGTGAGTTTAGCAATGTGAATGCTTTTGTTTTGGCACAGTACATAGTTTCAGTATTGGAGTATCATAGGATTCATTATTTTAAGATTGAGATTAATATTTCTGTTTATGGTCAAATGGGTGAGTGAGTGTAAGTGTGAACCACCAGGTGGTATTCGTTGTAGTTAGTTGATGGGGTGTATCAGGGAGATAAGATGTTTTCTAATGGTAGTTTTGAAGGTGATGACTGTGTCTGCAGTTCTAGAGTTCTCAGGTAGGGTGTTCCAGATTTTAGGGCCTTTGACATACATTGAATTTTTTAAAGGTTTAGTCGGGACACGGGAATGTCATAGAGATGTTTGTGTCTGGTGTTATGCCTGTGGGTTCTGTCACAACTATCAAGAAAGCGTTTTAGGTCAAGGTTGATATTAGAGTTTAAGGTCCTGTAGATGTAGATTGCACAGTAGTAAGTGTGGATGTACTGAACAGGGAGTAAGTTTAGATCTATGAAGAGTGGGGGGGGTGTGTTGCCAGGGATGGATTTAGTGATTATTCTTACTGCAGCTTTTTGTTGGGTTATTATTGGCTTTAGGTGTGTTGCTGCAGTTGATCCCCAAGCACAAATAGCATAGGTGAGGTATGGATAAATAAGTGAGTGGTATAGTGTGTGAAGGGCATTTTGCGGCACGTAGTATCGTATCTTGGAGAGGATCCAACCGTTTCGGATACTTTTTTGGTTATGTGTTGGATATGGGTGCGGAAATTCGGGTTTGTTGTCAAGGTATAGGCCTAGGAATTTGCCCTCATTATGTTGGTAATTAGAGTGTTGTCGATCTTAATGTTAATTTGTGCATCTCTGCTCTGCTACAAAACATAATATAGTAGGTTTTGTCAGTGTTAAGCATAAGTTTATTGGCTGTCATCCAAGTCGATATTTTGATCAGCTCCTCGTTAACAATGGTGTTGAGGGTGGCAAGATTAGGGTGAGAGATGACATAAGTCGTGTCGTCAGCAAAGAGAATGGGTTTCAGGTGTTGGGATACGTATGGAAGATCATTGATGTATATGAGGAAGAGCAGGGGACCAAGGACACTTCCCTGCGGAACTCCAGTATCAAGTGGCCGTGTTGTTGTTGCTGTGTCTTTAATGGTGACATACTGATACCTATTAGTTAGGTAAGATTTGAAATAAGCAAGCGCATGGCCTCTTATACCATAATGGTCAAGTTTGTGGAGTAGGATGTCGTGGTCTACTGTGTCAAACGCTTTTCTTAGATCAATAAAAATTCCTAGTGGATATTCCTTATTTTCCAATGCTGTGTAAAGCAGATCTAGCATTTTTATGATTGCATCATTAGTGCTTTTATTTTTCCTGAATCCAAATTGGCAGGGGTTGAGTATGTTTTGTGTTGTTATTAATGAATATAGTCTCCTGTGCACGAGTTTCTCAAAGATTTTGGATAGCAATGGTAAGTTTGATATTGGCCTATAGTTGTTTAAGTCTGTAGGGTCACCACTTTATGTATTGGTGTAACCCTTGCCATCTTGACTAGTTTCGGGAAGGTGCTAGTTTCTAGTGACTTGTTAAAAAGTAATGAAATAGCATGCGGAAGGATATGGGCCGCTCGCTTGTACAGTAATGGTGGGACATTAGACAGATTCCCTTTATAATCTCGGTGACTTCCGAGGGCTCAGTTGGTGCAAGATAGAAGGAATTTGGGAAATTCCCATCTAGGTAGTCCCCAGCATGGGCATTGGTATGTGGGATTTTACTGGCGAGATTAGATCCTATGGTTGAGAAGAAGTCGTTTATCTTGTTAGCTGTGTCAGTGGGATGTAGTGGTGTTTCATTAGGTTTAGTTAGGACAATATTCTTGTTTTTTTTTCAGTTTGTGGGTCCCTAGAATCTGAGAGAGTGTTTTCCAGGTCTTTTTTATATGTCCTCTAGTGTCTGTGAATCTACTGGAGTAGTATAGTTGTTTGGCTTTCTTTATTACTTTGGTGAGAACTGATGAATAGTGTTTAAGAATATCTTTGTGTATTAAGCCCTGTTTATATTGCTTTTCATATTGGTGTTTCTTGTCAATGGATTTCAGAATGGTACTGGTTAGCCATGGGCAACCAAGCCGTTTGTTTGTGATCTGTTTCGTTTTTATAGGACAATGTTTGTTGTATAGTCTAAGTAATTTGTTAAGAAAAATGTCTGTCCAGTCATCAATACCATTGGCCTTGGAGAATTCTGTAGGCCAGTCAACAATCTCTAGGTCAGCTGTGAACTTCCTTCTTGAGGCCTCGTCATGGAGTCTAAATGAGACTTTGTTGAATTCAAGTGGTGGTTTACTAATGTTTGTCAAGAGGAAGGTAGGGTAGTGGTCTGTAGTGCTATCTGTGATTATCCCTGATTTAAGGGGGGCTAGTATATTGGTCCATATGTGGTCTATTATGGTTGCACTTGTCTCAGTGAGCCTGGTTGGTCTAGTTATTGTTGGTATGAGAAGTGTGTTGTTCATATTGTTGATGAAATCAGTTTCAGGCTGATCATCTAGTAAGCCAAGGTTGATGTGAAGTTCTAGCTAAGAGAAGGTGGTGCTTATTCATTTGTCTGTTTGTTATTAATGACTTTAATTTCTCACTGAAATTTGGGATGTTTGTGTGAGGTATCCGATAAATGGCACCGATTGTTATAGGTGTCTTAAGGTTTTTTACAGTAAAATTAGCAAAAATGTATTCCCCATATTCATCACTAAAGCAAGTGATGCTAATACAAGATAATTGGTTAGAGTAATAGATTGCAATACCACCCCCAACTTGGTTTGGTCTGCAGTTGTGAATTGCTGTGTATCCTGGTAGAGGGTAGATATCTATTGTGTCCTGCTTAAGCCAGGTCTCCGTAAGAATAATGCAGGAGAAGGGTGTCTTTAGTGATTCAAGAGTGCCAGGAGGTCATCTTTGTGTTTGCTTAAGGACCTGTGTTGTAGTTAAGTACTATAGACTTTTAGCATTGTTTAGGATAGTGCTGGCTTGTGATGCTGTGTAATAAAGGCAGTTACTTTCCCAAAAGGTTTTTGATTGGGTGTCAGATTATGGAGGTTTAGATCAGGGTCAACGTGATCAATCATCTTCTAGGTTTAAATTAGGTTATTTATCCTGAGTTGGTTGTTGAGTTCTAGTAATGTATCTGTAGTGGTAGGAAGTTTGGACAAGTATATAGCTAGGAGTATTTTGGTCATATAGAGTATAGTCACTACTACACATAATGAAGTTGATGTTGTCTATGTGTTGTGTGGAAGAACTAAAATACAACTAGGTGTAAACTAGTAGTATAAAAATACAAATTTAAAAAAGAACAAGACTCTCACTTGTAATTTTCACTAAGGTCTAATTTTAATGACTTTTGTGGAGTCTATGTTTTGAGCTAGAATGAGCTATAGTACAACTAGATTTAATCTAATAATATAAAAATACAAATTAAAAATAGCACCAGTCTCTCACTAGTAATTGCACTATGGTCTAATATAATGAATTTGGTATTGACTATAGTACAACTGGTGTTTAATTAAAAAATATAAAAAAGGCACAAAACTCTAATTGTAATTTCACCAAGGTCTTATATAGTTGTTTACAAGAATTAGACTATAACTAGATTTAAATTGACAGGATAAAATACACAAGTTAAGGTAGCAAAAGAATAGCAATAAAAAAAAAATTTAAAAAATAAAAATGGCAATGACTTGGTTATAATATGCTAGTAAGATGGTAGACAGGATAGTATAAAAGTTGTAGTTGAAAATACTAGTTTAAAGAATAAAATGGTCAATAAAAGAAGTTTACATTAAGTTTGATCAATATAGTTTAAAGCAAAATTGGGCAATAATAGGGATTTTAGAATAAAATTGGGCAATTGAGTATTTCTTAAAGTGAGGTAGAATTATTGAGGACAAGTTATGGAACAATGGAACAGACTGCCAGCACATGTCAAAGCCAGTCAGAGCATGAACCAGTTCAAGAAGACTGCCAAAAGTTACATAATGAATGTAGCGACAGAAATGGAGAAGAATTTTT
The DNA here is from genome assembly GCF_026875155.1 of Cherax quadricarinatus. Taxonomy (NCBI): domain Eukaryota; kingdom Metazoa; phylum Arthropoda; class Malacostraca; order Decapoda; family Parastacidae; genus Cherax; species Cherax quadricarinatus. Next base: position 1,699,340 of record NC_069410.1, read on the forward strand.
ATTTTTTAGCTAACACACATATAAATATAAATATCTCATTTTACCTTATTCCTAGTATATCTCCCTTATGGTATAATGAAATATTATCTCCTATATAGTATAATAATAAGGTATTAAAAAGACCCCAATGGAAATAAGTCACTGTCTGACTTTTTTGGGTTATCCCAGGTTCTCTACACATATGCTGCTATGTATGATAATCTATGTAACTGTATTTGTGTATACATGAATAAACTGACTTATTCTGACACACCCATGTCACAATTGACGCTTATGGAGTTAAGAAGGGTATTTATGGTTGATAATGTATCAGTTAATAGTTCACATGTCAAATTTAGATTAAAAGACAAATTTGAGCACAAAGAATAATGAAGGTTGTTGTGATGGCTTCGTAATACCCAAATTATGTTTCTGTTTTTCTTATTACATCTCCCTGAACAACCTGCAGGGATGTTAGCCCACGAAACTAGTGTTTACCTGGAGTTTACCTGGAGAGAGTTCCGGGGGTCAACGCCCCCGCGGCCCGGTCTGAGACCAGGCCTCCTGGTGGATCAGAGCCTGATCAGCCAGGCTGTTGCTGCTGGCTGCACGCAAACCAACATACGAGCCACAGCCCGGCTGATCCGGAACTGACTTTAGGTGCTTGTCCAGTGCCAGCTTGAAGACTGCCAGGGGTCTGTTGGTAATCCCCCTTATGTGTGCTGGGAGGCAGTTGAACAGTCTCGGGCCCCTGACACTTATTGTATGGTCTCTTAACGTGCTAGTGACACCCCTGCTTTTCATTGGGGGGATGGTGCATCGTCTGCCAAGTCTTTTGCTTTCGTAGTGGGTGATTTTCGTGTGCAAGTTCGGTACTAGTCCCTCTAGGATTTTCCAGGTGTATATAATCATGTATCTCTCCCTCCTGCGTTCCAGGGAATACAGGTTTAGGAACCTCAAGCGCTCCCAATAATTGAGGTGTTTTATCTCCTTATATGCGCGCCGTGAAGGTTCTCTGTACATTTTCTAGGTCGGCAATTTCACCTGCCTTGAAGGTGCTGTTAGTGTGCAGCAATATTC